>CM023539.1:68263630-68541657 GCA_013350335.1 Chimonanthus salicifolius | reverse complement strand
TCCTCCCCCAGCACACAAATCAATCAATGTCATAACAATGTCACCGGTCAATAACAAAGTAATAAACTTCAACAACAATAATGAATGTCATGTCATTAGGAAGAGGAAAATATTGGACAAATAGAAGATGAACTTGGTAACAAATTAACATATCTGACCTTGGTCTGTGCATCACCAACTGAAATAAAAGGAGGTGCGCTCTCCATGTTCCCATTTGGCAGGATTCCAGAGTTACCACTGAGTGCTCCACCATCATTTACATTGAAGTGGTTTCCATTGTTTTGATCATATGGTGTCCCATCTTTTGAAGTTGGATGGATCATTCGTGAATCTTCAGTATAAATAACATTTCTTTCTCTTGCCTCTGCCAGCTCTAGCTGTAGTTGTTGAATAGTTTGCATATGATGTCTTTCCACCTCTACAAACTGATAATGAGAACATAAAAAGTCAAATTTCCCTTACTGCCAGCTGGTAAATGTAAGGAAAAAAATCTCAACAAAAAGTGCAACATTTAAGCAACCTGTCGTTGACAACCAATCCAAAATTGGTTGAATTGTTCAGTGCGGTCACGTAATTTCTGCTTGTAATGACTGGTTTGTTGAGGAATGCAAGGCATCCATTTCCTGGACACGTGCAACCCAAGCCTCTGCTTCCCTTAATTGTTCATCCTTGTAAATGATAGTTTCCTGTGCAACTCTATGCTGAAACAAGAAGTCACTGTTAGCTAGTTGCCACTTGATCTATCCAACTTCAACCCATAGAAATTGTGAACTGCATTAACACCAAGTATTATACCAAACATGACCAAAAAATAAAGAGTTCTACAAAAGCATTAAGGAAGCAAAACATAATTATGGACTACTAATCAAGACACTTAAGAACATGGCAATGCAAGAAGCTTGCACTGACACACCGAGGATTTCTATGGTAAACAAAATGCTAAGTTGAAGGATGCTTCAGTATATGTTTACGGTAAACAGAGTGTGTGTGTGCAAGTCAGCATAGATATGCTGGATCTCTATTTCAAACATAAACCACCAACTATGCAATAGAAGTTACCAGTACAGAAATACACCTCAAAAACATGTATATGGATAGGAAAATGACATAGTTAGCTTAACACCAGCTTAAGCACATCCCCCCGACCAAAAAAAAAAACCGAACCCTTTTACTTTGTTAAAGAGATAGCCTACCATTGTCTAGAATGGGTTATAGCTTCAGATGGTCATACTGCAGATCATATTCACATACACAGATCATATGTTTGTATCATTCCTTCTAGTGCTGTATTCATGATTTGTCTTCATGGTTGTATATAAGTAGATGACCAAATACAGCCCCTGGACAAAGAATCAAAGTAATATAACTAGAAAAAACTAGGGGAAGGGAGGGAGAAGCCACTAAAGACATAGATTGATGTGATAAGACAGGACATTTCTGGGAATCGATGATAAGACAAGACATGGTGGATTGTGGGGTTGAAGACTATCGAAAGCCAACCCCAGATAGACAAGACTAATGGATTTGATGAGAATGAAGATGATGCTGGTGATATCAATAGCTGTATCATGACTTTTAGATGATAGGATGAAGGTTAATTTGATTGGAATAGCAGGTAGTCAGAAGTTGATGGTCATGATAATGAGAATGAACAAAAGTTCATGTAAGGAGATTCTTGTATTTGCAAGATCCACAATATTCAACTAGTAAGACAAAATTAGCCTACACTATTTTTCATATTAAGAGAGCTAAATATGGATGCCTTTCCAAAGTTTCATAAAATTTGTCCATGTGGGTGTTTGGGGTGGGAAAGAGGAAGGGAGGGGTGGGGAGGAATAGACCTCCCATCAAGTCACTTAATGGAAACGTCTATCCCAATGCAACTTAGGACTTCCATCTCCTCTACCCATTTAACATGGCAAAAGGACAGAAATATGGCAACCTATAATGTTACTAACATTCAAATTTAAAATTGTGCAGTCATCTTGACTTCTGAGTTCTAAAAATCTGAAGGGGAAATCTCAAAATAGATGAGTGTAGTCTGAAAAAGTATATTAATTAAAATTTAATATCAGCAAAGAAGAATATCAAAGAAGCCTAATATCAACCACCACAGTATCATTTTATCTAATCAATTCATAGTAGCCTCGCATATATATGTAGTGATGTGACATGACTACCTGCTCCTCCAATTCAATGTACTGACTTTCTTTTTCCTGATAATGTTCTTTGAGGTCATGTATTTGGTTAAGATGCTGGGCTCGCTCAGCTTCAGAGGAATCACGCTCTCTTCTGCAAATAAATAAAGCATACTGCACTTAGAACCTATTCTTTGGAGTGGAGAGCCTCTGAAATCCTGCATATGGGATGGTCATCACATATTTCCGCTGAAAATAACTCAATTAATAGTAAACCCTGACTGCAATGGTTGTGCATCAAAGAATTGAATGCTAATAGAGAATCTTTTTCTTGCCACAAGTGTTCTCCTCGATAAAGGCAAAAGCTGCTTGGCTCATGATATATCATGTATAATATTTAAGTGAAAAACATGTGGCACACGATGTTATAGCTTTTAATGAATTTTTTATTGGGAAAAAAGCAAGTACATACCGGAAAGTGGCCAACTCCTTATTCTGTTCCCTTAGAAGGTCCTCCTTGGCCCAAGCCTGCAATAGAAATGCCAAGAGAATAAAACTATGAAAGGATTTTGGAAATCAACCTAAAGAATGTCCCAAAGAAAGAACATTGATGTGTAAATCACTACTAACCGCTTCATTGTCTATTTTAATTGATCGAAGCTCTCTATCCTTCTCTTCCATCTTCATCTCCAACTCATGTATGTGTTGTTCCCTTTCTTGCATTTGCTCCTGTGCAACCAAAGCTCCATTGCAGAGTTGAACAATAAATGTAATAAAAAAAGACAGTGCTCCTTCACAACAGCTACTAGACACAGACTCTGATGCAAAGTAGTCAAGGCAAAAGGCGCACTTAAGGCACACACAACAGGGTCCTGGAGTCTAAGGCGCAAGGTGCACTTCTAGGTGTGGGTTTTTTTCATCCTAGGCACACTTTTTCCTATTTTTAACTATCAAGTGTATTTATTTAATTATGTATCTTTTTGCATCAATATAAATACCATATGCAATTGTTACAACTATTTTTCAACATATTAACAAGAAATGCATTACTTTTTCAACTATATATATATATATATATATATATATATATATATATATATATATATATATATATATATATATACACACACACAACTATAAAGAAATACATCAAATGTAAAAGCACAAGTGGATAATATAAGAAGTTAATAGAGGAAAGCCTGCTGTAAAGAACCAAGTAATAAAAGCACAAGTGTTGTTGCTATGACTCCTTGCTACTCCACCGCCCTTGGCTTCTCTCTTTCCCCTTTTTTTTTAATTTGGCCTAAACCCAAACCAAAACCCAAGTTGTTTTATATTTTAAATTTTTCAATATTATAAGTTAACACCCAATGGTCTCTATCTACATTTAAACCATTAAGATATTTTAATATTTACATTTTAGTATCAAAGAGACAAAAAATGAAAAGGCACCTCTAGGTGTACTAAGGTGCACTCTTTTCATTAAAGTGTGTCTGTACCCTGCCTAGCATTATTTAGCCACAAAACCCCTCTTTTTCACCTTGGGAGTGCCTACAATGCCCCCAAGTACATTTGAATAGATATAAAATTTAGATAAAAATTGAAATAAAAGGGTGATACAAAGGTGGAGGCCCCCAGCAAGGGTTAGTAGAAATTAATCTAGACAATAAACAAAGGCTAGCAGGGTGTGGAAGTGTGTTGTTGCAAGATCATGAGGGTCTAAGTGTCGATGGGTATTAGGATTCGAATGAGGCAATATTGATGACTATTATAAAAGTTGTGAGGTTTGGAGAAAGGTGGGGAGGGAAGGTTGACAGTCGAAGGGGATTTGAAGAACATCATTGGGTAGGCTAGTGGTTATTTATTCTCCTCGGAAGTTGATCCCAATACAGATATTAAAAAAATCGTTTACGGCAATTGAAGGTTGTTTTCAAACATGTAAGATGCTCAGCTAATGGAGTGGCTGAATTTTTTTGCCAAGACCGGGGTGGGGAGGTCTAATTTTATCGTTGATCTTAATGATAATGTGCTTTTACAGCTTTTCAAGTACTTCTTCGCATCTTCACAAATAGTTTACTACTGTGATATGTTACTTATCAAGTTTTCCACAGTAAATGTTCTCTTACTACTATTTCCAAAATAATAAATAATAAATAAAGTATGAGTGTTACTCCTATAAAAGAAAAAATGAGGAAATGTCAAGATAGTTTACGCACATGCTTAGAAGACCATGCACAACCCAAGTGTGATTAATCGAGAGATTACATAGGCCTAGGAGACAAAAGATAGTTACCGGCCACCACCGCCAAAAAGAGAGAGGGGGGGGGGAGAGTGTGTGAAGTCACAAAGTTACGAATTTGAATAAGGTCAGTGGAAAGATAGAACTTGGAATCCCTATTCCATATAGATGAAAATGGCTTCAACATCAATGATGATGATTATATTTTTATTTGCAATTTAAACACATTACAATTATTGTTTTAAAATAAATATTTATATAAATTTATCAAATATGATGTCATTCCAGATCTATGTTTTTGGGATTTGCCAAATTCGAAACCATGCATTAGATTATCCCTACCCATGCAACTTGGCATCTTGGGGTGTTCAAAGCTAGCTGCTATGAGTTAACAGAAACCATTAACATAGAAAAGCAAGCAAAAAGTGCAATGAAATTCATGAGAGATTGCTAATCATCATCATCATCTAAGCCATTTATCCTATCAAACTAGGTTTGGCTTTTAATTTGGATTTGGTAAATTATTTCCATGGATTAACAACCCTATCTAACGCTCGTGGAACTTGAACCCACAACCTCTAGGCTGTAACAATGAGCCTTGACCAGTTGTGCTAGATTACCAAACGTTTACTCAAAAAAAATTGCAAATTACATAAAGAAGCAAAAGGATAGTATTGAATAACAAAGAAAACCTTTAGTTTCAATGCAGTGTTAGCATGCTCTTTGATTTGTGTATCAAAGCTCTTCTGCAATTCCAATATCTCCGACCTGGCAATGGTTTGAGCTCTAAGTTCAATCTCCATTTGTTGCAGCTCCTCCCTCTGTCTAGAGATATTGTGAAGGCGCTGCTGCAAAAGGTCATTGTTTGGGCTATTGTCAATTGTAAGCGAACAGAAATCGACCTCGAGCGGCCTTGTTCCATGCTGCACCTTGCATAACATGTTACACTAAATTACTCACCATTTGAGTCTAATCAATAACAACTTGGTTCTTGGACAATAATCAGTACCTCATATATGGTTCTTTCATCAGATTGCACCAGCTTGGGGCGCTCCATCTCCTGCCAATTAACCATCAAACTCAATTCAACAAAAAAAAAAAAACAGTTTCTAGGGTCATAACTCATAAATTACCATTTGTGGTACTATTCAGCAGCTCATGAACAATGCCTACTTTTGATAAATAAACAAAAAAAAAAAAAAAAACTGAACGGAACATCCCCATTTTCCATAATCAGATGTACTAGTGCACTACTAGCTCTTTTTTAGCATCATTGAGCGGCTGGTGAACTTACCTGTCTTTGGTTAATCAAAGACAAAACAAAGAGGTTTCTGATACGGGTGCAACAATTTCTCATAATTGAATGCACCAAGTACCTTTTTCTTGGTACCATGCAGCAGCTGAAGCAACTTATCATCATCGTCAACATAGCCAACGACTCATCTATCTAGGGTCAGCTTTATGAGTTCTACTTCTTTATTTGACTCTATCATAAACCCTAAATCACCCCGATATCTGCCATATCTTTTTATGTCCCTCCCCTTCCACATTTACAATGGTCTACCTCTACTACTCCTACCTACAACTTGTATACTCTTGACTCAACATATTTGGGCTGACTCTGGTCTTCAAATAATCTGGTCAAACCACCTCAAACAAGTTTCTCTCAATTTGTCATCTATTTGGCTATTTTTAGATTGACCCTAACAGAGTCATTTCTAACTCCATCCCTTAGAGTTAATATACTCATCCAATGTAGCATGCGTAGCTGAAGTAATTGTTCTTGATAAAAGCAAATTGAAACAATTTTTAACAGAGGCACACCAGTTTTTAGTATTGGAGGCATTGCTTTCTACTTTTTGGTATCATTTTACAGGTTTGAATATACCTGCTTTTTATCAAACAACAAATAGAACCAAAGGACTTCTCATCATTTTCAATCAATTGAGGCACCATTCACCTTCTCTCTCTCTCTCTCTCTCTTGCCCCTCAACGGCTGATGATTGATGCAAGTAGATCCTACAGGATGTGGATATTGTGGACCCACCAACTAAAGAAATTTAATAAGACAGTCTTATTTAAGCACAAAAAATTTACTTAATCCCATTGGACTAAGTATTGTCATTATGAGAACAATAAATATGAATTGGGTCGAGAGAGAGAGAGAGAATATGCTTTGTTCCTTCATCCATTTCAATATTTAATTATAGATTGGTTTGCAGAGTGAGTGAGACACAGCTTATCCCCTTTTTTGAAGTATACCTTGCCATTCTTACCTTCTGTTTGTTTTCTTCATCTTGTGTTCTTTTATCTCAACTTCTGCTGCTGAATTCCTCATTCTAAGCTATCGAAAATTGGATTGAGGTTTGAATTTGGTCATTTTCTAGGGGCTCGGGTACTATAAGGTCAGTGCACCATGACTCCACCAATGGATGAAATGATAGGTCAACAAAGTCAAAAAGGTTTCTCATTAATGCACACCCATTTCCGTTGATTGGATGGATTGCTTATACCACGAAAAACTTTCTGAAATGGGAAGACATGTTTTTTGATAATTTGAGACATTGCTTAACTTTTTATTACAATTGAAAACTAATAAACGGTACCCCTTTTTATTAATAAAACAACAAAATGCAAAGGCTTCTGAAAGGAGCACACCCTTTTTTCAATTACTTGATGCCCTACTATCTTTTTGGATGCCATTCAGAAACTGATGAAAAGTAACTGCTTTTTCTGATAAATCAACACAAAACATCAGAGGATTTTCATAAGGGGATTACCCAACTATGATAAATAGAGGTTCATATAAAAGAAAGCCTAGATAAATGGAGGCACAATCTACCTTATCTTGATACCATTCCTCATATGCTGATGCCAAAAAATGCAAGTTAGACACTAACTAATGTAGGACACATGGCCCTCATCTTAAGTGGACCCCACTTCTATTTTATTTTTATTTTATTACTTAGCACATTTATTAAATTTAGTTTTACTGTAAGTCAGTGTCCTAGTTCAACCCAGACACTTCAGTCGGTGCCCAAGCTCTAGTGAGAGTCCTAGTTTCTTTTAGATTTCAGTCCTAGTTTGTTTAGGATTTTGATTCCCGTTTGAAGTGGAGTTGTTTTGTGTTTTTATATATAGAAGTATTGTAACGAGAGAAACACAACTCTCAGAATATTGGAATGAAATCAGAATTATTTCGTTTATCTTTTTTTCCTCTTCCTGCCGTGTGCTGTAGGGTTCTTCCTCTTCCCTGTCTCGGTGAAGAAAAAAGGGAATCCTATTTTGCTGGATCGATCTGCGTGGGAGCATCGATACCGCATCAATAACAGACTAAAAAAAAGTTGGTAGTTCCCGGATACATGACTCAAATGAAAAAGCTTACAAAAAACAGAAATACAAAAAATCAACTGACCTCACTTCCACCACTCTGAACGGGATGTTCAGATATGGCACGCCATTCCTTCCTCGCCGAATGCGAAGCCTGCATTGGCACTGAACCGCCGCGCCCAGCAGCGACTCCTGCCACAGCCTCCATCAACTCCGACCCTCCGACCCTCCACCACTCTCCCACAAGCTCGAATCCAACCAGATAAACGTCGGTGTTCAAGAAAACAAGAGAAGATAAAGACTAAAAACCCTAATTTGGTAAAATCCTAACTCCCATTCCCCCGACAGGAAGGAAAAGGAAGGGGAAAGAAGAGAGAGATGGAAACCCTAATTCTAGCTTTGGAATTCCAATGCTTTTATCTCGTTTTCACGATCGTAAAGGGGTTTGACGGGGTTGGGGAATTTGGAGACTTTAGAAAAAGAGGAACGAAGGCAAATGAGAGAAGTGAAGAAAAGTGGAATACTCTTCTACGGACAGCTCAGAGGGGAAAGGGGACTGGCGTGAAGACAGGAAGGAGAGGAAGACCACTGGTATTTATAGTGACGGTGGATGGATGGGAATCGGATCTGACACGGGTTGAGCGGGTCTGATTAACTTGAAATTACCCGATAATTTCAAAGAACTTCAATTTATTTTACCAATCTAGTACACGGTGTCCATCAAATAAAGTATGATTAAAATAACTTTTAAAAAAATTAAGATGTAATTTAATGAATTAGCAGGATTTTTTTGAACGATAGTCATGAAGATGCATTAAGATAAAGAGTTTAGAAACAAGATAAGAGAACAGTTCTAACAGGATTAGATATATGAGTTAGTAAGATTTGATCTAACTTGATAATTATTTAAAAATAAAAAATTGTATAAAAGACAACTTAAAAATAGAAAAGTAAATTTTATAAATATATTTGATAATTTTGAATAATATGACTCAGATATTTTATTAGTATCTAAAAGTAAAAAATTTATATAAAAGTTAAAAAATTAAGGAAAATTATTCTTTATAAAACCTAACTTAAATAATCAATAAAATTAATTGGGTTAAAAATTAACACGGCAGGTTTCCAAAAATTTCTCCAATAAATTTTAACAAAAGCCTCTTTTCACCCAACTTGGGCACCTTTTCCTAGGCCTCAATTAATTAGATCTTTTAGAAAAAAAAAATTAGAAACCCGATGAATAATTGGACCGGACCTGGCTCGGGTCTGTGAAGACCGGGCCTGAATCGGGTTGTAAGTAGGTCTGCATCTCCAGTTCTGCACTAGTTTTTTTTTAGCGGTAACAAGTATAAATATATTAAGAGAGAAATAAGAATAATACAGGGATGGAATCGATGGATCTAAAAGACTAAAACCCAAAGAAAATCAATTGGAAGAAAAGGGAAGAAAACAGAAAAGAGACCCACCAAAAATAGATACTTCAGCATTAGTGGCAGGCAAGGGTTCAAATCTCAGCGGATACATCTAGGTCTTGGCTGAGATTTGGCTCCAAAAAGAGAAAAAGAATAATATCAACCAATATTGACAAAGATATCGGTCGATATTGTGGAACCGAGATATTGGGATCTCGACCCCACCAAATTTTAGACCCCTAGTGGCAGGTCAACAAACAGCCCTGAACGAACCTATACCCGAATGCACAGCTGGGTCAGTTCAGGTCTCTGATGAGTGTGAACAGTCTATAGGTCAGGCTTAATACAGTCCAGTTGTCAAACTGCCCTAAAAAGGCTGAATATGCAAGCCTGGAAAAGGCCTGGCTCAGGCCTCAATGCAAGGCAGGCATCTCAAGCAGCCTGGGTGGCTATAGACTCTAGGGACTGAATTCAGTTCAGACACCCAAATATGTTCTACAACAGAAACTTAGGAACTGCTTTAATTCTTTAAACTTCATCACAAGCCCCTAGTCTCTAACCCCACATCAACGACGCTGAATTTTGGATGAAGGGTAAATTTTAAAGGGATTACTCTTTACCAAAAGTTACTCCAGGAAATATGAAAACCTTAGGAGGAAATGGTTTTCAAAAAATTAAAAGTCAGAGGAGAGGAATAAAAAATTGATTTTTTACCCTTACCGTTTAGTTACCAACCCCTTCATCCAAACGCAAACGGTTCTTGAGAATACCATCAGCAAATTAACGTGAATTAGTGAATAAACCCAATAGCTTTACGGTAAGGATTAGTGATGTAGACTGCATTGGATGGGAAATCTAACTCAATCGCTTAGTGCGGAAGCACCGACACAATCAAATGCTCAAGTTATAGAAGTCTAAAGAACCAATGGATTTAACGCAACCCGTAGACTTAAGATAATGAACCCAACTCAATTAACCATTGGTATTTAATTGAATCAAATTATCAGGATTAAAAAATCAATACAATGGATTTCAAATATGCCCAATGAATTTTAAGAAAATCCCGTCCCTATTGACAACCCAACTTGAATTTTCCAATTTCTTAGACCAAATAATCAAGTTGTTTTGTGTTTCCTTGAAAAAAAAAAAAGGTAATCGGGTCTGAAAGACTGAATATGCAGGCCTTCTATTGGGCTGAAACAAAAAAAACTCAGGCCCTGTAAAAATAGACTGAAGCAGTCTCTACAGCTCACCTAAGTCTATACAGTCTCACCGTCACCCATACAGTCTGTATGTATGGGTTAACGACCCAAACCCACTTCCAAGGACAGATTAGGGACTGGTTTTATTCCTAAAATCAGTCCCCAAACGCTGCTTGAACCCTGAACAACAACAATCCAGACCCAGCACTGGGTAGCTCAGTTGGTGGCTTCTCCCTTCCAGAAGAGAGAGGTCACGAGTTCGAGCCCCGGTGATCTTACCCGAGAATGTGGGGTATATGTTGTTCTCCCCAGGAGTTTTAGGAGGGCTATAGCCAAGGCGTAAGTTGGGGTAGGCCTGAGGCTTCTCCTGAGTCTTAAAAAAAAAAAAAAAAACAATCCAGTTTCACAACAGGTTGCCTTTTGAGAAACTCAGACGGTGCTGCTGGCTCTTGGACCTTCGAGTACTTATTGGGCTTCAGTCCTTGGGCCCATTGTGAACTGACTCGGATCTAAGTGCACACCCAAATTGGGCTTCAGCCATATGATCCATTTGCACCAACTTGAAGCCCGCATCAGTCAAATTGCTCACGCACCCGTCTGGATTAAAAATAAAATTTTGTCCGCCTTTACTGGTGCCCGCATCAATTAATGGGTTTAATCAACTCTTAAAGTCTTGATTCAATCAACTCAAAGACTACAGGAGTGTAGGCGTCCCTGGTGTAAGGAGGGTGGACTCAGCCCCATTACTGAGTTCTTCGAGTATTCACGATGTTTACTGGAAGACTCCCGTGTTTCCTATTTCAAACATTACATTTAATTTGAAAAAAAAAACCTAATCCTAAGTAAACTTGGACTCGGTGCAATTGTATGAAACCAACAGTGCTGCATCCCAAACATGCTTGGACTCTCAAATCTTCAGACGGTGTTGCAGTAGTGGCCCAAATACACTAAGAGTCAATATTTTTAGCAGCAACATTGAAAGTTCATTAAATAAAATAAGTACAATTACAAAGAAAATACATTATGAGTCATGCTTGGACGAGATTAATTCAATTTGGAATTAATCGGCCATGGTTGGATTAATTCAAATTTTGGATTGCACGTATTGGACAGTTGTTGGGCATTTGTCTTTTTGGGCCCATGTGGTCTCAATTGGGCCTCGGCCCACATTAAAGGTCCCATGCACTGACTTGGAGCCCATCTTTGTTAATTTGCTTATGCACCCGCTTGAATCAAAAATAAAATTTTGTTTATGTTTAGGGTGGCCGCAGCACAGACTAAAAATGAAGCAAAACAAAATCCTGTTTTCCTTCGATTAGAGGAGAGACCTAGGATGGGAGTTCGAGAAAGAAAGGAATCACGATTTGGGTTTGATCAACTACACCATAAGATGTGGATGAATTGCAAGTGGAATCGCCATAATGTGATATCATCGGAGTTTTAAGCGATTATATTTGAATTTTTTTTTAAAAAAAATTATGTGTGAAAAATTGCAGGATATAAGTGAAAGACAGAGTGAATCTAATACAATAAATCGAGAGAAATTAGAAAGGAAGAAATACAAAAAAAAAAGGTGTGTTAAACATACCATTTCATCCTCCAAATGGAGGAGTAAAGTTAAATTTTTGTTTCTCCTTTTCCCCATTTCTTTTTCCTTTTTATAGTTGAAGAAATCCACAAGAAATGAAGTGAATACGATAGCCCTCCTCTCACACCCTCTTTTGAAAACAAATATTTACAAATAAGACCTTATATAATTTTTTTACATTTAACCTCAAAACACCCCAATACATAATGATTTACTATTTAACCTACAATACCAGTCATTAAACAATAAATCATTTAAAGAAGTTAATCGAATAAGGCTTAAAAATTCAAATATTAAATAAAAAGTGCAATTAAGTTGTCATAATTTAAAATGCTTAGAAAATGTACTTTTATTAATTCAATCAAAGTGATTTTTCCTATATTTATATATAGACCTTTCTAATAGATTTGACCACAGTGATCTCTAAAGAGGTTGTAACACTTCAAGAATTAAAAGAGATTTAAAATCATCAAAATTTAAAGAACTTAAAAATGACTTTAATAATCCACTAAAGGTGAATCTTTCAGTCTCATGTTCATTATTAGACATTTTCAACAACCCATTCATATTAGATAAAAGTGTGCAATAAATAAGGTGCAAAAGTTTAAATATTTAAAAATAATATAAAGTAATTAAATTTTGAAAAGTCATTAATTCAAACAAAGGAGAATTTTCAATCTCATATTCATATTTAGATTTCTCCAATAGATTCATCATATTGGAGAAGATTCATCAAAAAGACTAAGGATCAGGAAATAATATAAATTCGTCAAAATTTAAGGAGTTTTAAAAATGTCGCTCCATCGATCCGATCAAGGTAATTTTTGTCTTAGTCACATATGTGTACTTAGAAATTTCCAATTTACTTATTTGGTTAAATAAAAGTGGATTTTAAATAGGGTGAAAATGTTTAAGAATTGAAAATAATATAAAGCCATAAAAATGTAGACGCTTAAAATATATTCGTGGTGTTTCTAGGCTGTCTCACTCATTCTTAAGTCTTTCTAAAGGACTCGTCACATTGGACAATAGTGAGGTCTAAATAGGGTACAAAAGTTTATTGATTAAGAAAATTTGAAAAGCCTATAAAAAGGGTGTTATTAATCCAATCAAAGGTAAATTTTTAAGTCTTATATTCATTCATTAATCTTTCTAATAGATCCATCATATTAGACAAAAGTGAGACCCAAATAGTCGCATAATTTTAAGGATCAATAAATAATTTAAAACATCAAAATTTGAAGAATTTAAAAAATATAGCTCCATAAATCTAATTGAAGTGATTTTTATAATATCAAATTCATGTTTATGCATTTTCAACGAACCCATGACTAGACCCATAGGTGCCTTTGGAGTTATAGGTGTAGTTGAATTAAGAGTGAAAACTTTAATTGATACGTATCATATCAATCATACAAAAATAAATTAAAGCAATATAAGCCTTACTCAAACTTCTTATTATTTTTTTAATTTCTGTTTTGATTGTTTTTCCATTTGAATCTTACATTAAATATGATTTAAAGATGGTTTAGAAACAATTTTTTTCAAGTATGAAAAGTATTTATCCATTTTATACTTTTTCCTATAAATTTATTTATTTGGAGTTACATTTATCAATTTTTTTGGAATTTTTGCTCTAAGATCTCAATTTCAAAATTTTGTAAAAATAATTTAATGAAATAATATTAAACAATCATAAAAATTGAATGAAGGTACCTTGTATGATTGATAAAGTTTATAAGTGATGCGGACATCGGTGCTGAAGAGGACGAGATCATCACATTGGCATTGGACTTCTATGATACATTCCATCGAAAGACTGACTGGAATGAGTTCTTTCAGTTCCAAGATATCCAGCTCATGAAGCCCAAGAAGAGGCCAGCATAACAGGCCCAACTACCAAAGAGAACCAGCTGTTTGGTGGGTTACAAAACAGTCCTAATCAGCTTAGGACAGCTGGTGGGTTACAAAACAGTCCTAATCAGCTTAGGACTTAATTAGCAATTGAGTACTACTAGCTTTAGGAGTCTTTTTTAGTTTGAATATCTAGTAGTTGTTTTCAATTGGGATTGAAGGGTCGGCTCTTTCCCTTTTATTTCAGTAGGTAGAATTGGTTATAAAAGGAGTTGTAAACAGCCTTTAGTGGGCACCGAATATTTTGATAAATAAAATTTAGTTTTCTTTTTCCACAAAAACAGAGTTGTTTTGTGAGGAGTTAATCACTGCAATACGCTGCAGAATTTTTGGTTTCGACCAGACCGAGTTCTGGGTTATCAGCCCACGGCAGATTGTCGTTGAGAAATTCTAACATTGCAGACTCTTGCTGGAAATCCAGCCACTGTTCGGTGTTTTGTTTACTGCAATCAGCTGCAGTTCATCGTTGGAAAATTCCAGCCTAGGTGACGGTCTTGAACACGGCAAGAGGCAATCTCCATCTTGGTCTTTTGCTGCAAACAGCCAGCAGTTCCTGCTAAAGTCAGGTCTAGCACCAAGTGCAAACAACGATCTGCACATCCTCTACCAGTGACCAGTTCAGGCAGCAAGTTGCAGATAGTGTAAATTTGATAGGATTCTTGTATTGCACCCGAATTATCCAAGTTATTGTCAAGCTTCGGCGTAGCGATTGGGTTTTCGACAATTTATTTGTCTTTGCCTACATCAATAAGGCATTTGTGATTTTTCAATTTTTTTTATTCAAAATTCATGAAATCTGAATTTTATAAAATAAATTCCATTTTGAAGTTTATTATAAAAAAAAATTAAAGAAATATTAATGTTTATAAATTATATATATATATATATATATATATATATATATATATACACACACACACAAATACTTTAAGAATTATATCAATCACATTAAGGTTCTTCACTTAATTTATAAACATTAATATTTCTTTAATTTTTTTATAATAAACTTTTATATATATATATATATATATATATTAATATTTCATTATTGAAACTCAATTTTTTTCAAAAGAATCGTAATAGAAGATATGACATTATGGAATAGAAAACATAAATTTCATATTAAGGTTTTTTTTTTTAATATTGATTTTCTATATTTTTTTATTTTTTAATAGTTATACTTTATTTGAATCAAAATTTCAATTCTCCAGGGTCTAATGCTCCGCAAAACAGATTTTTTTTTTTGTTTTTTTTTAACAAAAATATGCTTACAATAGATTTTTAATTTCTCTCTATTTTTCTAAAAAATTCAAAAAAGTAGAGAGGAGAGAGTTTGCAATAGCCGTTTTGCAGTCCGTACAAAACGTATCGCTGAAGTGAATAAAGGAGGAAACCTTCAAGTTCATAGAAAGTTTTACCAACTCTCTTTGGATGAGTCCTTGGAAGAGAAATGTGTGCTCACAAAAACCTAAATTCTCCAAAACAAAAGAATTTTTGATCCCCCTGCAATGTTGGGAGAATTCAATCCTCACAAGGGAGAGTTGTTCCCCATGTTCTCTTGAAAATGTGAACTGGTCAGACAGGCTCCACCACAAATGCTGTTCTAAAGTATCGTTGTCATCGTCGTCGTTGTCACTGCTACTCCTGATCTAAATGCAACCAAAAGATGTTCTCCACCTAAAGCCAAAAAGGTGATTACAAGGCAAGAAAACTGAAAACAGACAAGACAAGACAGTAATAGGGAACTAAAGGAAACAATTGGAAAACATGCGATCAAAACAAGCTTTATCATGGAGAAAGGTTGTAGCAAGATAATTTCAAAACAGGCCTATGCATCATCCACAGGATCTTCTTCTTCTGGTTTGACAAAAAACTCAATATAAGCAATTCGACTAAGTTGCTGATTCCCAGAAGGGTCATTGTGAGGATGTTGGGCACCCGGTCTTACAACAGATACCAAGTGCTGGATTTTCAACATGCCGCCTCTCCCCACTGTAAATTTGCTTCCTCTGTTATCCTTCAAAACACTGCTAGGAATGTTTGAAGTCGTTGCATGGAGGAACTTGTACTTGTACCTGGAATTTATTGAAGCCAGATTAACTCGGGTGGATTGTAAAAGAGGAATTGTATGATCTGCATCCAAGGTAGGCATAAAATTCTTGAGACTTGAGCATGTATTCATGGGGCCCATCAGCCCATGCATGAACTACAACAACATGCCAGTCTTCCAGCACGACAATGTTAAATCTTGGAAGGCCACCAAATAGATGGTTGTTAAAAAAATTATGAGTTTCACATTCAACAGAAATAAAGGGTTATAGAAAATTAAACAAGGATATTTCAATCTGGGCAATCTTTCTGGGTATGAGATATTGACTGCAGGGTCATCAGATCAACAGTTTGGATCACTGAACCATCTCAAAGCCCAAGATAATATGCCTATCGGATCGAGGATCAGGCAATTCCCACACAAGTAAATATGATATATCTGGTCAGAAGATACCTATAAGAGACCCGATGGTCACAATGAAATGCGATCAAAAGATCAGTGTTCGCATAATACAAGAAATCAATCTGCCAAGAAAGAGAAATCCCTCCAATTCATGAACTGGATGAAAGTTGGTGAAATAAATGCATTTACAGAAGAGATGTCAAAACATACCTGTAGGTCCCCATGACCTTCACCTCTGAATGTAACAGAAGGTGGATCTGGCTGTAGAGTAATCTGAATGCTCGAACCTGGCCATTCAAGATCATCAATTGCCTCCTTCAACACTGCAGACTGGAAGTATGGACCATGTCATTGTTTGTAAAAAGAGTACTATCTGCAGATAAAACTGAAAGGAGATCGACGATGAAAAATAAAACAGGTCCACAAGGTGTCCAGAGAAGCATGCATGTGGCAGTATATTTTCACCCACAATATGTATTCAGCTATTCTTGTGTAAGATGTAAACAATGTCAATATTGATTTCAAGCAAAACAAAAGTACTGTATGCAGTTCTTGCTTTCTAGTCCGACCTGAATGAAAAACCAAGCCGATAAATGTGAACCATATAAATAACCAACCACATTCAAATCTGGAGCAACACTTAAGCAAGCATGCTTCAAACTGCATGCCTGGAGGTACAAGAACAAAATAACAACAAATTACCTTCACAGTAAAACTGACTGGAGTGTTTCCTCTGGGCTCAAAATGGTAGTCCCATGAGACAGTATCTGGAATTCTTGTCCGGATCTCCGCATAGCTGCAAGCATCTGGTGAATCAACTGACCTAGCCGTACATAAATAGATATGTCACACCACCTGCAGGAGAGATATCCCTGAACGATGCAATATGGGAAATGTTTGCCAGGACAGAAAAAAAATTCAGTGATTATCATATTTGGTGACCAGTTGCCTCATTTATGCATCAGTACAAGTTATGATGCATCAGACAAGTCTAACATTGCACTTCCGCTATCTTTTTGGTTGCAACAGTGAGCACCTTCCAACTGTGTTACAGATTCATGTTCTTCTAGCATTTAAATACACTTCAATATCACAATATATTTTCGTAAGTAAATAGGCAAGCAATTGTTCATTTAAGTAGATCAACGATTTGCAGGTCTCACCTGCATGCATGCTGATTAAAGATATGAAGATGTGTAAAATTTGCCCCAACTGGACAATCATAACAATGTGATGGGGGGCCTCAAAAACAGATAATTGGAGAAGTTTGGTCTCCCCCCTTTTTAAGGTTTTTGAATCCTGACTTAGTAAAAGGTATGGTCATCCAATTGGGTGAAATTGAATCTAATCCACAATGCTACTTTCATATCCCTTTACCCCCATTAATCGGCATGCGGTCAAGTAGAACCAAAGAACTGTGCACACTAATAAAATGATCAATTCCTCATGATGGCCACTACTATAAATACATAGATAGATAAACAAATACATACGTACATAAATGCATGCAAGCATCATACATACAAGTGTATAATATTTTGTACTGTTTGGTGTCCAAAATTGGAGGACATTCTGCAAATCAGTAACATGAATTGCAATATTAACGTTGCTAATTGTTTTTACATTGCAGCCATGTCACAAATATCAGAGGTATATTCAAATTAACACGTTTTTATCGGCAAAATATCATTACCGCATTAATAACGCGTATTTATCGGTACGACATTAAATTCCAGTTAAAATCGGGTTAAAAAAAGCGATAAATGGTAATATCCCGATAAATTCCAAGTAAATTTTTGATAAATTACCGGTAAATTCCCTATTAAGATTTTTATTTTTATTAATATTTTTATTCATTCTATTTTTATTATTTTTAAATATTATATTTTATGTGAGATTTTTCCGTTAATTTCCTGGTAAAAACGGAGAATTTGAAAATTACCAATCGCCGTTAATATCCCGAGAATGGTATTTGTGAGAATGTGTTGCAGCATATTTCAGTAAGTGGAAACCTTGCAATAGTTATCCTTGACCACTACACACCACCTCAGAAACAGACCTTAGTCACATCATACAGGTACACACAGAACACAAGGAATAACATGACTTCTACACGAGAAATTACAGAGTATTGCAAAGACAACATAATTTGCATGTGAAACTAATAGAGGACATTCCAAGTAATAAGCATTCAACTCCATCTATCATGTTGCAAATAATACAAATATATATATGAAGGATCATTCCAAAAGCATTTGATTAACTGAGATGCAGGTGAAACACAAAGAATAATATTTTCTAGGATTCTTCTGCAGCTTGCCTTCACTGCTGTTGATAGGAATTGTGGGCTCATTTGGCAGCAAATGTAAAGTTTGCATTTTGGAATCTACACGTGAAAGATGCTTGGTTTGCCACACCATGGACGTTAGGAACATTCAGTCATATTTTGAGGGCATCGTCACCATTCACCAGTGTCACATCAAAATGATGGTTTGTATACCTGAGCCATGTATCCTGTTGGTATGGATGGGAGGCCGTCTTAGAGGTAGCAGACTGAGCTTTCACTCATTTTAGCCCGAGAGGTACCTCAGAGGCTTGATCCCATGGCATTATGGTTCTGCCATCCATTTTTCTTCTTTCATCCTAAGTTACTTCATGGAAAATAGTCTCTCATGAATCAAATTTGAGTTTTACTATGAGAAGTACATTGAATGTTACAAAACATAGCATGCTAATAACTCTCTAACAACATGACAAAGGTGAGGACAAAAATATCCTGTGTACGTACTATCTTTTACAGCAAATTGTCTTTTAAGTGTTCAAATAGAGGAAACCAGAATGATCACTTCTAAGTTCATCTCCATGTTCCCCAATAATTCCATGACTGAAAAGATTTGGCATGAAGATAGGACAGTCAAATGTAATTAGCTTCCAAATGCACTCCAATGCTTTTAGAAATTTTTTAGATGAGATTAGGAGTACCGTTCAAGAAGAGGGGAGGCTCATACTGCAAATGGCAAAGAGCCAATGCAAGAACAGCCCATGTTTTAAAGTATCAGCTGATATGTATCATATCAGCCAGTTTGAATCATGAACTGATCAGGACCACTACCAGTTCTTTGATTGACCATTGTTGAATTTAGTTCTGAGCCTAGGGACTCAGTCAACTCTCCTCTGATTTGATTCAACTATGACAATCAAGATGGGAACTTGTACCACAATTGGAAGGTGTTTTGGTGTCACAGTTGTTCACAATCCACAAACACAAATTAACTTGAAGGCCTAAGCCAAGCAACATGCTCAACCCTCCTATGATCTAACTCAACTTATATGATGATCAAGATGGGAACTTGTAGTACAATTGGAAGGTGTTTGGTGTCACAATCACAATGGTGGTTAATGATTTGAGTTAGATTTCTCTTGACACATGGAAATCGAAAGCCACCTATGTTCAAAATATAAGCAATGTTTGATTGATGTCTTAAGTTTAATCATATTTTTTAAGGGAGATGCTTCACTTATCTTGAAATCATAACCTTAGATCCTGTGTTTTTGAAAATTATTTTTTTCTATTCTTGGTTACTTATGTTTGCTAAAAACAACAGATTTTCCATGAAAATGTGACTTGTTTTTTATTTTTTATTTAAAAAAAAACTCCTATCTGCAACCTTGTTATGCATCCTGAATGGTGGAGTAAAGTTGGAAGGGGACACCATTCACAACGAAGGAAAAAAAAAAAGTGGCATTTTAGAAGATACATAACGGCAATGAAAATGCGAGTTGGTTTTCGTTTTAAGAAAAAAAAAAAGAGATTTCCTCTGTAAGCATCTGAATGATGGAGTAAGTTGGGACATCATTCACGAAAAAAGTGGCACTTTGGTGAGCACAGAATGGTCCAGGCAGCAAGTAGACATTCATGTTGGGATGGTGGCTCATATTCCACCATTATTCTCTCCAAAAATTATGGGTTTCTAATTAGAAGGACTTATTCTTAGCAAGAGAAGCTTACACGGCAATTGACATCTAGAATCCTAGTGGGACTCGGCATACTACAAGCCTGGATTTCCTAATTTTATTAGGAAGTTACCTTGTTTGGTGACTTGAATATCTATATATAGCAAAGCATAGAGGGGGTGCTGGATATACACGGAACAGAAGGACGTGTAAGAGAGAAGAGAGAGACGAGGGTGCAATTGAATATTGCATAAAGAGACAATTCAGATCTGTAAGTACATCGGTGGGCCTTCAAGCAGAACAGTTTGTTCTCATTCTCTGAGAATAGACAAAGGAGAGAAGTTTGCCTAAGTGTATAGTGTATACACCAAATAGCATATTTGGGTGCTGCACTTAGCGAGCAGCAAGAAGAAGCTGTCGGGTTTTTCAGTCAGGAAAAACCAGCAAGAAATAGTTCTGCAGATTGAAGGAGGTGTGCTTCAAGAAGGTGGATCTGAGAACGCAGTTGCACAGTGTAATGCTGTACAGATCTCTGCCAGTATTCTCACGTCAGATTCAAGAGGATCTTTGAATTAAGTTTGGTTTAAGCTTATTTATCATTCTCTCTTGTATCTTGTGTTATATTATTTCTCTCTTAATAAAATCTCTTTCACGCTCCGTGGACGTAGGCCGGGTGGGGCCGAACCACGTAAATTTGCTTGTGTTGGATTGTGCTTATTTTATTCCGTTCAATTATTTTTGCTTATTACGCTGTAAGCGCTAACAAGTGGTATCAGTAGCTTTGGTTGGAGGCCAGGGACTCGTGGGTGAACGGATCACAGCACACAGGGAGACTTCGGGTTGTCGGAGGTGAAGGAAATCAACACCGCCCGAATGATTACTCTCAATGGAGCAAATTACTTATTGTGGAAGGCAAGGATGGAAGACCTTCTGTATTGTAGAGATCTCTACAAACCGATCGCAGGCAGACCGAAGGTGCAAGCGGCGGAGTCTTCTGATGACAAGGGGAAGACAAAACTGAAGGTCGAGATGTCTGATGATGAATGGAACGATCTTGATCGAAGGTGTCTCGGTTTTATTCGACAGTGGCTAGATGACAGTGTGTTTCATCTGGTGTCCACTGAAACGACAGCGCAATCTCTCTGGAATAAATTGGAGGGATTATATGCGAGAAAGACTACGGGCAACAAGACATTTCTAATCAAAAAGTTGGTAAATCTGAAGTACAATGAAAGTACTTCGATTGCGGAGCATCTAAATGAGATGCAGAGTATAATCAATCAAC
The DNA here is from genome assembly GCA_013350335.1 of Chimonanthus salicifolius. Classification (NCBI taxonomy): domain Eukaryota; kingdom Viridiplantae; phylum Streptophyta; class Magnoliopsida; order Laurales; family Calycanthaceae; genus Chimonanthus; species Chimonanthus salicifolius. The sequence continues at coordinate 68,520,143 of CM023539.1, read as the reverse complement.
TCTCATCCATGAAGATGGTTCTTGATGGTGAGTTGCAGGCCATACTACTTCTCAGTTCTCTACCTGAGAGTTGGGAGACCTTGGTGGTGTCACTCAGCAATTCAGCGCCAGATGGTATTGTCACTATGACGTCCGTGACAAGCAGTTTGCTGAACGAGGAGACAAGAAGAAAGTCTTCGGTGGGTCCTTCTCAGACACAGTCTCAGACACAGGCTCTCTATACAGAGAACAGAGGGAGAAACAACAGCAAAAAACCTCAAGACCGTAACAAGTTCAGAGGGTCAAGGTCAAAATCCAGAGGGAGAGGTGGAGGAAAGCTTATATGTTTCTACTGTGAGAAAGAGGGGCATAAGATGATGGACTGCAACAAAAAGAAGCGTGATCTGGAAATCAGACCGCAAAGTTCAGATCAATCAAATGCCGTACAAAGTGACTCAGACGATGCTGCAGGTGTTGTCGTGTGCACAGTCACCACAGGTATGAATAATCCAACTGATCAGTGGATTTTAGATTCTGGGTGTTCTTACCATATGTGTCCACGCAGAGAGTCGTTTGACACATACAAATCCTGTGATGAGGGACCTGTCTATGTGGGCAATGGTGCTAGTTGCAAAACCATTGGCGTTGGGACAGTCAAAATCAGGATGTTTGATGGCATGGTAAGAAAGTTGGAGAACGTACGGCATGTTCCTGAGTTAAAGAAAAATTTGATTTCTTTGGGGACACTGGACACTGATGGGTTTACCTTCAAGGCGAAGGATGGGGCTTTGAGAGTTACTAAAGGAGCCATGATCGTCATGAAAGGGAAGAAGGAAAATAATCTGTACACACTGGAGGGAAGTACAGTAATTGACCGGCGGAGCGATCCTACTAGTCGGGCCGCAGGAAGGAAGAGAAGAAACAAAAAGTCAGGTGACAGGTATGACTTTAAAAATAAAGTTTCTTTTGCAGGTTGTGATGGTCAGTCCAAATTCCATGGTGCTAGCAGAGATGGAAAAGCGAAGGGGACGAAAAATCACATACAGGCGGCGGGTCCGACACAGTCGATGGCGGGTCCAACAAATCCGGTGACGGGCGTCAAGTTCAAGCGAGGCTTGGGCTTGGGCAATTCTTCTAATTAAAGAAGAAAGGTGGAGCACCCCAAAACGTGGGGGTGCGCGCATCTCACACAGAGATGCAGATGGGCTGTAGTTGCAGATCTGATACTGTCTGGAGGACAGCTCGACGGCAAGAGAGGGGTAGAGGTAACAATGCTATACCGCTGCAGATCTGTGAGTGGCAGCCAGCAGAAGTGCGGCTGGAAAGAGAAAGCCCCATCGCCAGAGCAGAAGTTGCAGTTGCAGGTGGAGCTCAGTCGGGAGCGGCTAGTGTGCACGAAGGTGCGGAGAGGTGCAGTGGAGGACGTTGTCTCAAGTTGTCACATATTGTCTTGGAATATTCGCCAAGGTGGAGAATGTTGGGATGGTGGCTCATATTCCACCATTATTCTCTCCAAAAATTATGGGTTTCTAATTAGAAGGACTTATTCTTAGCAAGAGAAGCTTACACGGCAATTGACATCTAGAATCCTAGTGGGACTCGGCATACTACAAGCCTGGATTTCCTAATTTTATTAGGAAGTTACCTTGTTTGGTGACTTGAATATCTATATATAGCAAAGCATAGAGGGGGTGCTGGATATACACGGAACAGAAGGACGTGTAAGAGAGAAGAGAGAGACGAGGGTGCAATTGAATATTGCATAAAGAGACAATTCAGATCTGTAAGTACATCGGTGGGCCTTCAAGCAGAACAGTTTGTTCTCATTCTCTGAGAATAGACAAAGGAGAGAAGTTTGCCTAAGTGTATAGTGTATACACCAAATAGCATATTTGGGTGCTGCACTTAGCGAGCAGCAAGAAGAAGCTGTCGGGTTTTTCAGTCGGGAAAAACCAGCAAGAAATAGTTCTGCAGATTGAAGGAGGTGTGCTTCAAGAAGGTGGATCTGAGAACGCAGTTGCACAGTGTAATGCTGTACAGATCTCTGCCAGTATTCTCACGTCAGATTCAAGAGGATCTTTGAATTAAGTTTGGTTTAAGCTTATTTATCATTCTCTCTTGTATCTTGTGTTATATTATTTCTCTCTTAATAAAATCTCTTTCACGCTCCGTGGACGTAGGCCGGGTGGGGCCGAACCACGTAAATTTGCTTGTGTTGGATTGTGCTTATTTATTCCGTTCAATTATTTTTGCTTATTACGCTGTAAGCGCTAACAATTCATTAATAACTTATTCCACTTTTTACAGCCTTTTGCATTAGAAGACAAATAATTGACCTCAGTCTCAGAAAATGATTAGATGAGCTACTAAGCAGGTCCTCAAGGGGCTGTTTGCCATTTTTCAACTGATGGAAAATGAAGAACACCCTTCCATGGAATAGTTGCTCGTTGCCAAGAGCATAAAAAATGTGACCCTTCCCTCTTCTTCTCAGAATCCATTTTTGGGATGAGGGGAAGAAGAGAGAGGGAGGGGAGAGATCAACAAATATAATGAGGAAAAGATAGAGGTTTTTTTATGCCCAACAAGACAACATTTCATTTTAAATGGAAATAAGATTTTAGAAGCAAACAAGAAAAACTTAGAATTCCATAGCCCAAAATCATGCCAGATTTCACAACACCTATCGAATGACATGAATTGTGCACAGACATAATTTTTTATGCAGATGTTGATTTCCTCAAGGCTGAGGAGCTGCTTGTTGTAGTTCCAGACTACTCTCTTCTCCATTGCAAGTGGTGCTGAGCTCAAGGAAGAAATCAGCACTGGCAACTCTTTTCATCAGTTTGTAAAGTATGCAATCTTCAGCCAAAAACTTTGGCTTTTAACATATATACTGCCAGAAGATATTCATTTTCCACCAAACAGTTTTCCAAAGCTCCCCATTGGAAATTGTTTCTCGCATGGAAACCTTTTCGCATCCACTTCCACCAAAACATGCAAACATTTCCTAAGCAAAAACTATTATTAATGAAACCTACTATCCGAAGAGGGGGATGATAGGAAATAATTTTATTTTCTCTGTTTTCTGATCTAGTGGAAAATGGCAACTGGTGCCATGTGGCAAGATGAGAAGGTAACAAGAATCTTACTTGAGAAGAAGCTGCATATCAGGTCCAGGGTACTGAATTTCTAAAAGAGTAGCATGCCCTGGAGTGGAAAATGTGTTGAGGCAGTCAATGAAGAGGCCCAAGCTCAGTCCAAATCTAGGCCTCCCTTCAGCACCATATTCATAAACAAGGAAAAGCTGAGGGGGAAAATGGAGGAAAAAAATAAGAGGGTAGAAAATGGTTTCTCCCAAAGAAAGAGAGAAAGGAATCAATTCATTGAAAGAAAATAGAAGAACTTGCAGTACCTCGCGCTTGAGATAGACTTTGGCCTGAAGGCAGCCGGTCTCTTCTACGATCAAAACGATGCCATGTTCTGATAATTCGACCACTGCATCCTAATTGGATGAGAAAGAGGGGATTAGTAAAAACCCCAATGGCTATTTGTCTATTTTCCAAGATGAAATAAGTATCACAGATAAATTACGTTTTGGTTCTATCAGAGCCATCCGATGGGTATTGTGAAACCCAGAAGCTCAACATTTTAATTATTTATATTAAAAAATATTTTTTTATTAAAAATAAACAAAATATTAGTTCATTGAATGAAGAAAACTTCTTATTTTTACTCATCAAATTTTCTTTTGACTTCATAAAAAATGAATTATTTGAAGGAAGAGACAAAAGTCTCAATTCTACAGATATGGAATTGAAATTCCATGGAAGCTGGAAATTTTACAGAAAGTTCAATTCAATCTAAGAATTCCATGCTAACAAGGAGAGACGACCTACCTGATGGCGTTTCCATCGGACGGTGGAGAGAGCGTCGACCATGCCCTGGACGTTGTCGAGTTGGCAGACGAGATCTGCTTCCGGTGCCGACTTACTCATTCTTTTTCCCGCCAAAATTTTCCCCTCTTTGGCGCGCTCTGTCCTCAGACTAGTAGTGAGTCCGAGCACGATTTTATACAATGGTCTTGTCAATTAATATAAATAAATATATATATTAAAAAATGCTGTCCCTCTATATTTTTTATTGATATAAACATTTTATACAAATAATATATAATTCACAAATTATTTAATTATTTTTATATTATATGAATGCATAATTTAATATTTTTGCTCACAGTAATTAAATAGCTCTGAACATTTAATATTAAAAATAATGAAATTAATTTTTTTTATGAATATTTCGATGCGCAGTTTCCTACCTCAGATATATTAAATCAATCTTTTAGAAATGAATATCTAAGATTATTTTTTCCTAAAATTATTTTGATTATAAATTTAAATTAAATACATAATTTTAAGTATTTGTTTTAATTTAACATATTTTATAAAATTTATAAAATAGAAATATATTATATTATTTTAATCAAAATTTTCCTCCAAATCTTTTAAATAGGATATATTATATTTATACGTATTCATTTCCATATTTTTTATATATCTATTTTTTATGGCTAAATATTAACTTTTTTAAATTAAACTCTATATAAACTATTTTCATGAAAATTGCTAAGTATATCATAGCTTATAAATTACACAAATGATAAAATGGAGAGTCCTCCCTCTCTATCTCGTACATATACACGTATATATGTTAAAGATATATTCTATTGTAAAATGATAAAAATAAAAGTAATTTCATTTTTATATAGTCAAATTTCAACAATAGTCGTTCTACCATTTTCGATGGAGATATCTCCAAAAGTGAAAAAGAAAAAGGAAAAGGTATTTTTATCATTTTCTTATGAAAAAATTTAAATATGTATTTATAAATTATCTTAATTCATACTAACAACTAAAGCTGAATTGTCAACTTATTACTTTCTGGGAAGTAGAAGGTTGCGGGTTTGAGCTCCCGCGGCCTAATCTTGATATGCCTTAGAGTTAGTAGCCTCACCTGTGAAAGTTTTACACTTGATATCCTTCAGTTTTTTACACTTATATTAAAAAAAAAAAATAGAGCTGAATTTGCATGGTTGTTTGTTCCCATGCTTCCTATTTTTGTTCTTGTATGGTCTTAGAGGAGCTAGATAATCCCACTATGCCTGTCACCATGCAAGCAGAAGTGGTTCGGATACCATTTATAATTTTTTCTCAAATACTTTCCTGCCTTTTCCAAGAGGGCAATTATACTAGGCTTATATTCTTCAATCATTTTTTTTAAGGTGACGACAGAGGGATTATTGTTGGTCTTAAGATACCTTAAAATTTTAAGAGCCCTACGCACATATTAGGCCCTGAGATTTCAGGGACTCTGATGTTGTGAGTAAAGTCATTGGTCACATTGGTGGGTGTCTTAGGCGGCGGTTTACTCCCCCTATAGCTAGAGCCGGCCCTGGGAGGGATTTCCCTATTTATCTAGTATTCAGAGTTAGAGTGATGGTGAAGAATTTGTTTTAAAAAACGAGAGTCCTCAGTTCGATTCTCACTCTACTCCAAATGGCCACTCCTCATAGTGTTACTCAGTATGTATAGATGAAGATGTTTTCATATACTCGAAGATTAGTAAAGTGTTCTAAAAAATTAAACACCTTAGTCATAAAAGGAGAAGAAAATTGGTGTCTGATAATAGAAAATTCGAGTGTCTAAATGCACGCCCAAAATAAAAATCAGCAAAAATGTGAAATAATAAGGCAAAAAATCACTCACTATAATAATTATAATTGATCCAAGTTCTGTATAGAATTCAAAATGACCAGATCGCATAGCAACAAAAAAAAATTAAGAGAAGTGATTTACAATATGTGGAGAGTAATTTCTTTCTCAAAATTTCATGTATGTTCTTTCACGTTCGTTTACCTTGCTGGCGAGAGTAGAAGACCACACAAAATGGGCCTCGATCAGAGCAGAGCTGAGTCCATCGCGTTAAATCCCTCGCCCATATCTTTCCGATAAACGAGTCTTCCATCTGAATTTTGATTGTGAACAAACGAAAACTCTAAAGGAAACCAAGGCCCTCCTCTCTCAATCGTCTATCTTCTTTGAAATCATGACCGTCAAATCAGCAAGAGATTCCGACGATCCCATCTCCGGCCACAGAGCCGCTTCTGAGAAACCAGAAGAGATTACGGATGCCGAATCTGCAACAGAAACGATTGATTCAAAGACAATTGCGGCCGCAATGGGAGATCCTTCGATGATTGGATAGATTCGTCGTCGCCGTTTGTTCACAATCAAGAATTCAAAAAGAGGGAAAACTTGTTTCTCGGGAAAGATATCGGTGAGGGATTGAACGCCGTGGATAAAGAAACTTCAAAAGATGCAAACCGGATTCGTCGTCGTTGGAGGAGGAACAAGGAAGTAAAAATAAAGAAAAAACTTGCAAATCGGATAGGATTTGGGAGGAAAAAACAAAGGAAGATATTAGGATATATTTAGATTTTAAATGTCTTTAGAATTTACTGAATATTGTGTTTGTTTTTAATAAGAAGATGAAACAAAAGAAAAAAGAATTGAAGGAAAGGAAAATGACGGTTCCTTCCTCTGTTGGTGAAAGGATCTCCGGCAAAAGGAGTGAAGAAAAGCTCATTTAAAGAAGGTCGGTTGAGAGAGAAAAAAGTTTAGATCGAAGAGAGACCGTACAAATATGAAAGATATAATTGAGAAAATCTGTAAATATAATAAATATAATATTAAGTAAATTCTAAATATATTTAACATCTAAATATATTTTAATAATAAAGAAAGAAATAATTTCATTTAAAGAAAACCTGCAAATCGAATTAAGAGGAAGAGGAAGAAGGAAAGACAAATATAAGAAAAAAACAGAAAGAGTAAAGAAGAAAAAAGAAAATAAAATAAACATACCTAAAATTTTCTCCTCAACTTCTCCCTCTCCTCTTTTCTCTTGTCTAGGGCACGAAAGCCCTGTTTTCCGAGTCTTTGGCGGTTAATAGGATTTTATCCCCATCCAAACCTAAATAAAGTAGCCAACATATAAATTTAAATTATTATTATTAATATTATTAAATTTAGCCATTAGTATCGGAATTCGTTGATCATTATATGTGCCTTTTATTTATTTATTTATTTATTTTTATAGTTGGATCATTAAATTTATAAAATTGCAAGTGAACAAGATTCTTTGAGTTTGCCATATTATTTTTTTATATTAAATGTAAATTTATTTACCGACTATTCAGAACACATAAGCCATATAAAGTTATGACTAAAGATTACATGCTCGCATATAGGACGTCTTCTTATTAATCAAGTTTTATGAATGTGTGTCAAACTTTTGAATTATGGATTTTATTTCTGAACTATTGAGAACTTATTTTGATAACATTACAAGTATTTTCTTCAATCAAAGACAAAATTAATTTGTATTAAAGCATATCAGAGTATAATATTTTGCTATTACAGATTTAGTTAAGATTCATTTAGTGTCTATTGAGTACGTGAGTATAAAGCTCATTATAATTTATTCATTGATGAAAGTCATAGACCAAGAGTCTATTAGATGCATCTGAAAGCAGGGTTTTAATCTGATATCTATCGCAGATATCGTCCGATATCGATAATTTTAATTAAAAAAAAATTAGAGAGAGAAATTTCGCGACCAATATATCAACTAATACTGAATATCGGCTGGTATCGATATTTCAACCCCTGTCTAAAAGTATATCACTTGTGTTTTTTCATGAAGTAGATTTTAAATTATAAAATATATCTAGACACTATCAAAGTTAATCAATACACTTTATATCAATAATGATGATTCTGTTTCATTCTTGCCTTATCAAATGTATACATATATAAAAGGCTTGCGGAAATATGTTATCAGACACCAAATTTCAAATTTTGAGTAGAAATTATGATTCTGCCCTTCTGCGTGGAATTGACCGATTGAACAGACAGTTCATTTTCACTTCGATCGATCGATCGATCCATTCCGCGTAGAATCGTGCGATTGATTTCATGGGATCGTGCGATTGATCCCTCGAACACGAACGGAAGATGCTAGCTGGAAAAATTGACCGATTGAAATATAAACGTGCGACTGATTCTGTTTATTTACGCGAACACGAGCTAAAGATTTCCGCTGGAAAAATCGACCGATTGAAACTACATTACGTGCTTTTGATTCTCTTTATTTATGCTACAGTAATTGCATTATTTAAATAATAAAATTTTCTCTAAAACTTTAAAGTTATTTTTTAAGCACTGTGTATTTTCAAAATTTCTTAAATTGAATATCCGGACTAATTACGATAACCTGATAAAAATACTTTAACACTTCAAGGTCTTTTGACACTCCTAAATGCTTAAAACAGAGTATTTTACAAATAAAGGTATCCCTCGACTGTGCCGAAAACACATTTGGGAGTGTGAAAAGACCTTGAAAATAAACTTTAACGTTATTTTTTAAATACTATGTATTTTCAAAATTTCTCAAAGTAAATATCCAGACTAATTACGATAACCTGATAAAAAAACTTTAAGACTTCAAGGTCTTTTGATACTCCTAAATGTGCTTTCGACATAGTCGAGAGATACTCTTATTTGTAAAACACTCTGTTTTAAGCATTTGGGAGTGTCAAAAACCTTAAAGTGTTAAAGTATTTTTATCAGGTTATCGTAATTAGTTCAGCTATTCAATTTGAGAAATTTTGAAAATACACAGTGGTTAAAAAATAACTTTAAAATTTTAAAGAAAATTTTATTATTTAAATAATATAGTTACTCTAGCATAAAAAAAGAGAATCAATCGCACGTAATGTAGTTTCAATCGGTCGATTTCTCCAGCAAAAATCTTCAGCTCGTGTTCGCGTAAATAAACAGAATCAATCGCACGTATATGTTTCAATCGGTCGATTTCTCCACCTAACATCTTCCTTTCGTGTTCGAGGGATCAATCGCACAATCCCATGGAATCAATCGCACAATTCTACGGGGAAGGGATCGATCGATCGAATTGAAAATAAACTGTCTGTCCAATCAGTCGATTCCACGCGGAAGGGGAGAATCGTGATTTTCACTCAAAATCTAAAATTCGGTGTCTGTTAACAGATTTCTGTGGTGTCTAAATGCCGAGCCTATATAAAACTTGTATTTATTTTAGGTAAGAAGTCTATTAAAAGATATTACGTGACAGAATATTATACTAGGCAGACTAGTATTATTGCACCTACTACATCCCTTATTAAAGAGTAGATTAGGTGGAGCTATTAATATTTGTGATATATGGAATACATGGAAAAGGACTGTAAAAAATACATGATGTATGACTCTTATAATTTGTATTGATAGTTTCATTTAATTGAAGTATAAAAGGCTATTAAGATTAGTCTATGATTGATTAATTTTTCAAAAGGAGTGCACTAATTAGGTCTTTCTTAAATTGTGGGATACAATAAGATTGATATTTCTTTAGGGTGGCCATTTAAACACTCGACTTTTCTTTTATGAGACTTGATTTCAAAATTTTGTGTGAAAATTAATCATTTTGTCCCTCAGTTTTTTTAAAAAAAAACTATTCCTCCACACAAAACTGAGGGGCAAAATGATAATTTTGCAAAAAAATTGAAATCGTATGTCTTTTAAAAGAAAAGTCGGATGTCTAAATGACTAGCCTTTCTTTAAAAGAAAACTATTTATGGAATATATGAAAGTGGTAGTGGTCGCTATTGATTAAGTGGGAGAATAGACTAAAGCGGTCAATATCCACCAAGTGAAAGTATGTAAACATGAGTGGTCGACTGACCTTTTAATCCGCCCATTTGACAATATGCAATATTCCATAGGGTGGCCATTTAGACACCCAACTTTTCTTCTAAGAGACACCTATTTCAAAATTTTGTGTGAAATTTACCATTTTGACCCTCAGTTTTTTTAAAAAGACGATTCCTCTACACAAAACTGAGGGACAAAATGGTAATTTCACATAAAATTTTGAAATTAGATGTCTTTTAAAAGAAAAGTCGGGTGTCTAAATGGCTACCCTATTCCATATTTATTTTTTTATTTTTAAGTAAAACATAGATTCTAAATTTATCATTCCTTTCTAGGAAACTAATCAGGTGGTAATTCTTTAGGAATATAGATTATTTTTAGTTTTAGAGGTCTCCTTGATAAGAAGAAATCATAATATTATAAATAAAGACCTAGAGTTCTTCCCTCTACTCGTAACTTAAGTCAATTCATGGATCTGTTGGATTTATGGTTCAAAGCTCTTTTGGACTTGGATTGTATGTTGGGCCCAGGCTCACTAGGCCCAATCTGTGTATGCCTATATATATTGTTCTCTTTCATCCTAGGGTTTCTATGCTGCGAAGTTTTCTCTTGGAGAGAAACAAAGGAGAAAGAGTGATTGTGAGGAAGAGTGGGTAGGATTGATATAATCCTTGTAACCTGCGGGTAGGACTGTAATCCTTGTGTAATACCCGAGCCCAATTTAGGGTTTAATTATAATTAATTAAATAATTTTAACCGTTAATTATAAATTATTTTCCTCTAATCGTGAAGATTATCAAATAAGTTTTCCATCGGATCTGAGTTTGAGTCGATCCGAATTCGATAGCTCTTTTAATTAAGTTTTAAATGTATATGGGCAAGTTATGCATATAATAATATTATTATTTTAAGCTTGAACCTTGGCTGCCATAGAAACTCAGTCATTTGACTTAGTTTGAACTTCAAATTTTAAATTAGTAAATATTTTTAAATTACAGACCTAATGATATGACTTAGTTTCGCTAATTTATTTTACTCCTAAGTTTTTAAGTTCTAAAACCCCAATTTGATAAGGTAGAGAAAGTCTTAAAAATACACGGAGAGAGTCAGTACTCAATTTGTATTATAACTAAACTGTTTATTTCTTTAAACTCTAAAATAGTGAGTTTTTTATATTTATTTTAAGCCATGAAATATGGGCCGTTGAATATTATTTTATTTGGAAAATGTGGTTTTTGACTTCGAAACATTTTAAAACTTTAGAATGTTTTTATTAGACAAATTTACTCTATCAACCTATAAAGTTGAATCTTTTCAAGTGATTTTTCAAAATTAGGAGATCTTGTTAAAATGGTGATTTTTAGCAGAAACACTAGGTTTTGACATAAATTTCACTCCAATTTTTAATATCATGCTTAGTTTTTAACACCTGACCTAGTGCACCAATTGTATTAGCTTAGTGGAATCCTGAAATACCCAAATAAGAGATGGGACGTAGAAATAATTAGTAAAAAGAAGATAATAATAAAATATTATAAAATATCTTAAGAAGATAAAGTTTTAAATTGACCTGGACCTACAAATCTGTAGCTTTGCAATGTGTATGGTGAAAAATGAGGTAAATGAAAAGAAAAAAGAAAGATATATTAATATAATAATAAAACATTTAAAGCATGTTTATCAAAATGCTAAAAACTACCTTTGTAGTTTGCAACGTGGGGGTCTACCCTGGCTGCTTATTTAAGATATTGAAGGGAAAGAAGGATTGAAGAAAAACTAAAATAGAAAAATAGCAAACAAAGCTCCAGCGCCTCTTTCTTTCCTTTTCAATCTTTTACTTTCCTTCCTTCTTTCTTTTTTCCTTCGGTTTCAACAACAGCAGCAAGCGTCAAGTTTTCCCATGTTCCTTCTACGATTTTTAAACTTAGCCAATTTTAGATGGGATTTTGCATTCAAGGTATCAAAACGATCCTATTTTTATTTTTATTAACTCCATATCAAGTTAGGAGTAAAATGACTTAATATTGGGGGTTTAAAAATAGGATTTTTTACATGGAGAAAAAATAGATTTTCTCTTAAAATTTAAATTTCACTCTCAAGATTTGTATTGTTTGACATTCAAAATATAGTTTTCGACCCTAAGTAAAATTGGAGAAAAGACTAACTCCAGTTGACTATTATCTGTTTATTTTCCCGCCCTCTGTGTTTAAATTCTGTATTGTATCATCTGAGCCGAATTCTTAATACGTCTCCGTGATCCTTCCAGAGGGCAATACGAGGATAGAGCACTGAGTACTTTTATTTACTTTATTGTCTCTGTACCCTCTGAGCCTCTCACAATATGTCTCCATGGTCCTTCCAGAAGACAATACGAGAGAAAACATTGGGTACTTTGCATTTTTTATTTTATTGTAATGTTTTGGATCGCTGACAAATAACTTTCTGACATAATGTAAAGGAGTAGAAAGAGCCTACGAGACTCATTACACATATCATGTTTTTTGGAAAATAATAGGGGTTTGGAAAATTATTATGTGTATATACTCTTAAATAGAAAATTTATACGTTTTACTCTATCTTACAGATTTTCTGTAGAAAATTCAACTGAAGAAAGTGAGGAGACTCGAACTGATGTCATACTGTATTGTATGTTAAACCTACTAACAACAGACTGAAATGGGACCCATGGACATTTAAGATTGAAAATGCTATATAGGTTTAGAATACGAGACGTAACACTGCTTATATGTAAGGGATGCAAAATGTTCTAACTGTTTAGAACGTAGGAGTTAATCATGGTGTCGGGGAGTCGATGACTTTTAGTCTCTAACGCAGTATGGACCTATGGAGTATTGGGGAATTGCTAGGTAAAAACTGGGTGAAGGCACTCATGTTATTAAATCCAGTTTTATATGTTTGTGTGAATATTGATTATTATTGATTGCAAGACTACTGACATGAATATTTCAAGTGGTAAGATCAAAACTCATTGGGTTCTCTCAGGGTAAGTTCCTATGTAAGAAGGGCACTGAGAGTCATGCATTTGCACAGAATGAGTATGATATTAGGTTAAGTTTTTAAGATAATAACATTGGAAAATTGATATTGGCCACTGGGCCGTAACTACTGAGGTTGGCTGAGCACCGTCTTGAATCACTGGGTTGGATGTGTTAGTAAGTCAGGTCATGGAGACCTTATGTACTTTCAAGTTGCTACATTATATCCGTGGAGAAATTAATGTTAGTTTTATTTGGAACTTCAAATGGGAGCTGACCCCGGTGTTGTTGACATGGCTGGGGACCGACCCTGGTGTTAGCAATACGCATAAATCTGATTAAATACCTTAGAGAATGAACCTATGGTGAAAATGAGATATGCTGATAACAGGCATTTATATTTTTGAGGCATGTACTGCTTAGTCATTGTTGCATTATATCAATTTGATTTTAAGGTGAGTTCTCCCCACTGGGTTGTTGCTCACGTCCCTTACAATGCAGGATATGAACCAGATGATGGATTGGAGGGACCAATGGTGCCTCATTAAAGGTCGAGACTTAGAAGTTCCTAAGGTTTTCCGCATGTGGAAACTATTTGCCTGCTTTGAATGTGTTTGTGTGTTTGTAACTTATATGGCATAAGAACCTATGTTTGTAAGTTCTGACTTATTTATGTATATTACGGTAGTATGTTGATATGTTTTTATCATCTCTCACATGGTTCAAGTGTAAAGCCGGAAGGAAAGTCAATTGAGATGAACTTAACAGGACGTGTTCGACGACATGATATAACCAACGATATATCGACAATGGTATGTTACTTGTGTCAGCGAAAGTAAGGACAATTAAGTTAAATTTAGCAGTGGTGACTAGAATGACAGAACACACGTGTGATTCACGCGTGTATGGGAGTTCTTTAAAAGGATTAACGGGTTAGTGATGTTTCAAAAAAAAAAATTAAGTCATGTTCTAGGCCCATATCTGGGTTCGGAGCATGACACCTTGTAACTTGATCGATTATTCTTTATAGTGGATTTAGCACATCCCGTGGACGTAGACAGTCTTTCCAAACCACGTAAATCCTATGTCCCTTGTATGATTTGATTTTGTAATTTGTGATTTGTGATTTGAATGTGTTCAGGTTTATCGCACAATAGGATCAACATCAATGGTTGATTCTAGGTGTCTTATATTCATATTGCCGATTCAATTCATCTATAAAGACTTCAATGTATATATCAACATCTTTGAACTTTAAATTTTCATCGGTACGGCTCAAGGTATGCAATTTCTTGTCTGATGATCGAGATTTAACCTATGAAGCAAGGATACTCCGAAACCATTGGAGTATCCGTGTCGGATACATTTCCGACACGAATATGGCTCAAATACGCGTCGGATACGTATCCAATTAAATAAAATATTTTTTTTAAATACGGACATGTCAAGTATACAGCAGCAAACACGGAGGGATACAGTAGGACACAGGAGGCGGGACACGGCAGTACGAGAGAAAAGGAGAATATATATATATATATATATATATATTGTGTTCATTATAAATATAAAAATATAATTTTCTAATAATTTTTATCTAATAGTAGAATTTATGATTTTTTTGTAAATGTCTAAATTTATTTTGTTGATATATATATAATTATTTTTTTAATTTGGCGTATCTCGGCGCACCCGTATCCTACTTTTTCAAAATTTACCATATCCCCATTTCGAATATGTGTCGTATCCGATACGCATACCCGTATCGGTGTTCCTTAGGATTTAACTCATGTAATCTAGATCCTACATCTTTTATATGTTTTCAATATGCATTAAAGTCTAACAACCCACTCATCTGCAATGAAATTTTTTCTCCCCAGCCAATAGCAGTGAAGGAAGTGTCAATATAGGAGCAGATGCTGCATCCTTCAGGCGACTCTTTACACTGTAAATATCTAAACTCTGATTCCTTAGGAGGATTCTAAGTCTTCTGCAATTGGAGTATGAGAGCGTGACCTCAAAAAAAATTGGAGTATAAGAGTGAAGTCCTGAGTCCTGAGTTTTGTGAGGATTGTTAGCTTAGTAAAGGTTGTAAGGAGATTTTATCACTTTTCTTTAGTGCCGAATTAAAATGTCAGAATAGATTTTATTTTAGGTTATAATTTTAAAAAATAAGACTAATTTTATAATAGGTTAAATTAGACAACTTTTCTTAAATAAAAAGTTGCTGTTTGACGGCATTTTGGTGTCCTTAAGATGGGTGCATGTATAGTGACAATATTTTAAAGTAATTTTTGAAATTTATTTTAGTGCTCTCATTCTCTTTGGATTTTAGGAAAGAATTTTTCTCTTATTTCATAGTTTTATTGCGTCAGATTATGATTAAACCTTGGGAAAAAGAATCAGCCGATTCGTATCGGCTTACACATTCTCGATACGTGTCGGCTGATACGTATCATTCCATTTCATCCAAATGCAAAATGCTGATACGACTTGAATTATCGACCGATATTGCATTGTATTGATTGATACAGGTTTTTGTAATTTTTTAAAAAATCACTTTTGATTGATTTTTAAGTTATTTTCAAAAATATTTTTGTAGAGTTATTTTGAGTTGTTTTTATTAATTTTTATCATTTTGAGTTATTTTCATTAATTTCTTTAAGTTTCAGCTCTAAGATAATCTCAAATTTTGAAATTTTTTTTTAAATACTTTAATAAAATAATATCCTGTACTTATAGAATTTAATGTAGATGTGTTAACACCATTCAAATAGTTTATAGAGTGTAAATTTAGGGCTGCAACTCGGGTCGGGTAGGCCGGGTTTCTTAAAATCCAACCCGACCCGAGTTGATATATATGGAACCTGACCCGACCCGATCCGAATTCTCAACCCGAACTCTAGAACTCGATCCGACCCGAATTATGACCCGACCAGCATTATAAACCCATTTGAGCCGGGTTAGGTAGGGTTGGGTCGGGTCGGGTCGGGTTAACTTGTAAAATCTTCAACCCGGACTGACACGAATTTCATACAGGTTTCTATCTTATGAACCCAACCTGACCCGACCTGCATGATTTCTCGGGTCGGGTCATGCAGGTCGAGCCAAAACCCAATCCGAGTTGCAGCCCTAAGTGTAATCCGTTAATAGGGAGGTTTGCACATGCCTCGAGCAGTTTCAATTAAATAGGGCTCGGCATTTAAAGTATTTTTATCAGGTTATCGTAATTAGTCCAGATATTCAATTTGAAAAATTTTGAAAATACACAGTGCTTAAAAATAACTTTAATTTTTTTTTAAAAAAATTATTATTTAAATAATTAATTCATTCGAATGAATTAAATTTATACGGGGCATTCGTTCGAACGAATCAAAATTGCGGGGGTATGCATGTATTCATTCGAACGAATGTCAAAATGAACTGGGTATTCGTTTGAATGAATGAAAATACAGAGGTATCGTGGTAATTTGCCACCCAAATGTGGAATCGAGTGTGTAGAGGCAATTTTTCCAGGTGTCTAAATGCCGAACCTAAATAAGGATTCCTAAATGTGATTGGTAGAGCTTTTAGGGTCTTTGTGTAATTTTTTAATATTCCGACATTTTCATAAAACTATTTATGAATTGTAACAGAAGATACACGTCACTAGGGGATACTCGAGAACATGAAGTTCATATTATGCGCTTTCTCATGTTGATTTTCTTTATAAATTTTTAGACATTCTTCAGAGTTTTAAAACATTTTTAAAATTGTTAAGTTGTATCAAAATTTCGACTTTCAAGAGTCTAAAGCTCCGTAAAATGACAGTTACGTTTAAAAAAAAAAAATGCACTCCCTGGTGTTTCCATTTTTTTTTTATATTTTTCTCTCAATTTTTCTATATTTTTTCAAAACAAAAAACAAGAAAAGAGAGAATGCTTGTCGGTGATACAATTCGGGTCCAATTTTTAAACCCTTAGATTAAACTTTGGAAAATAGTTAAATGGATATGAGCTTAGTCAAGGAAATTAGGGTTTTAAAATTGAATGAGCACATTAAATGCCTTTTAACTTTTCATATTTGAGGGTTAAAATCATTATGGAATAGAATCATGGACTTTTTCTATTTTATCACCATCATCGTAGAGTCTTTATCCTAACCATTTAGAGGATAGACTAAAATTTCAGTTGGAATCTGAAATTCCAACCAGTATGTGCCAAGCACCAATAGGACCTTAGATGTATTGGAGGCCCAAAATTTCAACCCTAATTCTATTCTATTTCAGGAAAGAATTTTAAGATCCATATATTTATTAAATGATATTGATATGATGACCGGTGTAATTGATAATAAGAGACTCGATATACCTTTCTCTTCTAATAAAATAAACTAATATCCCTATTATTTTTCTATCTTATATCATTAATATCCGTCGCATAAGACCATCAGAAGTATGGGTTCAGATGGTCTCTATCCACCAATAAATTTAACATTAGCTTTTATTAAACATTTAATTTACATTAACTTTTTAAAAAAAAAAAAATAAAGTTTGCATCCAATTTTTTTGTAACCCATGATGGGTATTTAAGTGAGTGGGACATTTTCAGAAGGAACCGGTAAGAATTTGTGCACTCAGTAGATTTAATGAGTTGGACAGACCTTCAATGTTGGAAACTTGGAATTATATGAAAAATAAATTTTTGACAGAGAAATAATAAAGTCCATTAACAAAGTGATTTCATGTGATTGCATATTGTTGTCGAAGGCTGATACCTACTGCTGACATGGCATGGCAAGCAAAGAGAATAACTTTTAAGTTTATTATTATTTTTGAATAACTTAATAATATTATATTTCAATAATATATTTATATTATATTTAATGATATGACATAATATTTTTTCCTATTATCTATTTCTTTATTGATATAATTTCTGATGAGACAATGATTTGATCCATATTCAGAATTTTACGATGGAGTTTTCGTTTCATCGTGAATGATCAGTTATTTAGTGTGTATGAGTAGGAAGGTTTAGATATATTTTTTATCGAAGGTGTTTAGGTGTCTCACTGGACTATTCTGTGCCAAGTTCACGCAGCAAGACTTTACTTTATATATATTCTGTAAAGAATGACTTTTCATAGAGTTACAGTAGATTGAACCGAGACTCCAATTCTGAAGTCTTTTGTCTCAATGATTGGGCCAACCTTAGGGATTGAGGCTTAGACATGCTATGGGGTAATTAAAATAGAGAGGCTTGTACATAGGTACTGCATATATTTGAACTAACAAATTGGATAATATCAAAGTACTGTTGTGTCTAACTTAGATTTAAAGAAAAAAAAAAATTTAGAGTGGAAATTTAATTATTATTTCGAGTAGCATACAGAGAGTGGAACAGTTTGATCTACAAACCTCACGGGTGGAAAAAGAGGTAAAACTATTTACTATTCCCTTACTTGAGATTCAGCCAAACAGATGAAAGTGAAAAGGCGTGGAAAAAGCAGCAGCTCTGTGGATTCCTGATTCCCATCTCATCTATACAAAGGCCTTTTCAGAACCAGAAATCTCTCTTTCCATCCATTTTTAAAATATCTCATCACTGCTGCATCTTCTCCAACTTCCGGAGAAGAGCTGATTTCAAATTCTCCTCGCTCTGCAATCCATCTGGAATCCTCACGACAATGTCCTGAAGCATCAGATCGTTGACACTTGAAACACTAGCATGGTGGACATGGAGTTCTAGGTCCCGGAGAGTCGCCATCATCGCCGCTGCCGGGTGTTCCGAATGTCTTGATTGTACCCTTATCATTGCTTCTGATCCAATGATCTTCACCTCAATTTCAACCAACCCACCTCCAAATTTACCGTCTCCGCTGTGATCACTGTCGCGGTCTCGGTCGGAGAAATGGATTGCTCCTCTCTTCAGCTTCTTGGAACTAGATTCCTTCTGCAACTGAGTCAGCTCTTCCACCTGTTCCTTCAGTTCTTTGATGTAGGCGACGGCATCGGCGAGAAGGGAAGCCTTGTCCATCCTCGACACGTTAGGGACAACGGCCCGGAGAGCGTAGAACCGGTGGTTCAGCTTCTCCCGCCGCTGCCTCTCCGCCTCAACGTGATTCAGCGAAATGTCCCGTCCGTTTCCGGGCTTCCTCCCTCTCTTCTTGGGCCGCCGCAGCTGCTTCTCAACTTCAGCTGCAGCAGCTGCTGCGGCGGCATCGTCTGAGTCGGAGTGCTCGGAGTCGACTGATGATGACTGCCCGGTACCCGTAGTTCCGCCTTCCTTCTTCGCCTCAACAGAACCGGCAATTAGCCCAATGTCGGCGAAGGAGGGGCTGAGGCTCCGGTCCATAAGTCTGGTCGTGGTGGCTGGACTCGGTTGACTGGTTTTGAAACCCAAGTCAAGACCCGGTCCCAGAAGCGCCCGGGCCTGCTGTACAAGGTTCCAATTCTCCTGTATCAGATCGGAAGACCCCAATTCGAGCACTCCATTAGAGGTGGGAACGCAGACAAGGGTCTGAATTCCATGCATTTTGGCCTCCTTTGTGCGCTCACAGTCGTACATCTGCAGCTCAGTGGCACCCACAAGCCAAACAGAGTTGCCGGAGCTCAGCGCCAGGCCGGGGATCCCATCCCCAGCGGCAAACGTCCTGGTCAGCGAAACCACATAAAACCACTCAGCGTCAGTCACATCTCCATCAGAACTGAAACAGTCCATTTCCAGAGCTTGAATTTGAGCAGTCCTGAACGAAGCCCTCTTCCTGTAGTCCGCATTTGTTTCCGCAGGCTGGTCGAAACCGGATTTCTGAAACAGGGTTTGGGTTTTCTTCATCTTCTCCACATCTTTGTTTCCCCGGAAATGGCCATCCCCCCATGCGAGCAGCAGCCGCCCGTCGTGGTCTCTGGCCGCCTTCCAGAAAATGGCGTAGACCCACCACTCGGGTCGGGTCTGGACGAGAAACTGGAGTGTCCGCTGAAGGGGATCAGGGGATTGGTGGGGGAAAAAGTTGGTAGCAGCAGTGGCATTTGGAGGGGAAGAAGATGTTGAGGAAATGAGCTCTTCCATGGCTTTCCTTGTTCTGTTTGGTAGTGACTTGTATTGGAGAGACAAGGGAAAGGAAGGAAAGGGAAAAATGGGTATAAATGAATGAAAGAGAGAGATTAAGAGAAGGTGATAGATGAGAGTATTGGCCCTTTTTGGTGGGTTTTGTCTGCTCTTCTTCCCTTTGCAAAAGTTGAGAAGATAAGAGATAATTGGAAGGAGGGAGGGATAATAAGTAGAGAAGAAGAAGGAGACAGAGAGAGAGAGAGGAGAGGTGGGGCAGAGATGGTATGGGAAGGAAAAGAGAAGAGCAATGACACGTGCGTTGAAAGCGAGTTGATGTTGTCTCTGGTGGGTGATATTGATATACAATATGTGGCCTAAAACGCACATGCTTTCCGTGCAATCATTTTGGTGATTCTATGTTGCTTTGATCAAGGGGTAAAAAAAAATGCTTGGTCTGAGATCTTATCCGTCCAACGATATATCTCATATGGTGAAGGTATATCAGCGTTCGATATCTCAATCGATACGGGATATCTCGTGTGATATTTTTACGTATGCTTCCATCTAAATGAGGGACCCAACCTCTTGATTCTACTCTACTCCTGTTAGATTTTTTTTTTTTAACCTAAGTATTCAAGTGTATCGATAAATTCTTAAAATATGGATAAATCTCTCAATTTACAGATACCAATAAGGTCAAGGAGGAGAAAACCTGTCGGGGTTGACTTGGGTGCTTTAGGAGACTTAGACATCTTGGTCTTAAAAAATAAAAGATTTAATAAAGAGTGGCCCTTGGGAGTTGATTAAGAATACTTTTTAGCAAGACATATATTAAAATTATCCCTTGACTTAAATGAATATGGACCTTATATGGTTAGATGTGTGAATCAGTTGAGTCTACTCATTTAATTTTTAATTTGGATTTTGTCTATTCATTTATAAACTAGTTTAAATTAAGACGTCGATAAATCAAGTGGGTTGGAATTTAAATTTTGAAAGTTAGAGTCAGGTTACATTGAAGAGAAAAAACTCGAATTATATTCAAATCGGGTTGAATCAAGTGTTTTTAAAAATTAACTCGGTTCCATCTTAATTCTAATTTAATTGATTCAAAAAATTTAATATACCACTCAAGTTAAGTTGAGCTAATAATTCAATTTAATAATCAAGTTGAATTAGATCAATAATTCGAGTGAGATTGAATTGAGTATTTCAAGTAGAGTTAATTAGAGTAGATTGAGATTCAACAATTTCTGATATTATTAGATTGAGTTTATTAAAATTGGATCGTAACACCCTAATTTCAACCTTAATATATAATTTTTACACTAAATATGATCAAAAGCTGACACTTGGGTTGAAGAATTTAGTGGGAACAGGCAAAAGCTGCTCGCTCATCATAGTCACGTATTTCCACATCAGCACTGTTGCCTGAGTTATACTCGACACCAAAATCTTTGGGTTTGCCTTCTCCCTAACCTGTCGTCTTCCTCACACAGAGGAACATCCTGGCCATACTTCTCTGTTGCTAAATTTGGAGGGTGTCCATTTCACTTATCTAAAGCCCCACAGCTCTTACAATACATTACAAAGCTCATTAGATTTCACTACATTTTATCATATTTTCTACTTTAATTCATGGACACTTCTCCTGCATATCTAACTTTGATTAGACCTAACAATCGATCGACTCAGAAGAAATTCAGATTAAATTTTATTTTAAATTTAAATTTATTTCATATTTTGTTAAATGAATTAAGCTGGTTTAGCTCAGAGCTATTCATTTATTTCATTAAGGAGATTTTTTTCACAAGTCATATATCAAGATTATATTTTAAATGAGTATTGACCTCATGTAGTTTGATGTGTTACTCAGTTGCGTTTACTCATTTATTTATTTTTATTCGAATTGGGTCTATTTATTTTGAAAATGGGTTGGATAGAGATGGGTAATCTATTAAATAGGTTGAGTCAGATCATCTATCAAAATAGATTAATTTAGATGGCGCCTAATTAGATTTTACTAGATTTATTTTTTATTCTTCACAATTCACACTGAATAAAGAAATGGCAAAAATAAATTTTACAATAAAAATGAGCCTCATTTTTTTCAGATTTACCCTAACTTATAAGTTATAGCCTAATTTAGTAGCTGACGACTTGAGGTAAAAGATCGACTCTAACTTAAGATTAAAATATTAGTCAATATGTAAAACATTTGCTTAAATTATCATGATTTTCTCTCCCAATATGATATTTGAATGTGTTACTTTTATAACAGCTAATGTTATACTCCCTCTGTCCCAAATTAGTTGTCCTATATGGATTTTGGAATTGTCCCAAAATAGTTGTCTCATTTGCATTTGAGTAGTATAAAATGTGTTCAAAATAGATGAGATCACATGAGTGCTAACCTTATATAGAGAGTTCCTTAAAAAACACAAATATTTCAAATGAGACAACTAAAATAAGATGGAGGGAGTATATGGTATTAAAAAATATTTGATGTTTATCAATTTGAATAGCCCCAAAAATTAAGACTTTAAGGTGCTATAATATGTCCCTCTTGATGAATGATCAAGTGAGTTCTTTTGCAAGTAAGTATTATGATAAAATCAACTTAAGTGTAATTTTGGCATAGTTTGGATTGAAAAATTCACGTGTTTTGATGGGTAATAAGGGCAGCCATCTTAATACGGGTAAAAACTGATAAAAGATACGGGATGGAGTGAAATTCTCATCTTATATATACCGGTGTACCGACCACACCCGGCTTTGCATGTATGTGTTCTGCATATCGATATATCGGTACTTGATGAGTGGTACACTGGTATGGGTAAAATAGAAATTTCATTAATGTCTCCTAAAAAATATTGCTAGTGTTAGGATGGGCATCCGGATAATAATAGATGATATAATTTGGTTTATGATTAAAAACATTGAATAATTAAAAAATATTCTTACTTATAATACTTGATTCAGTGATAATAATACATCAAATAAATTATTAATAAAGGTTAGATCTAAATTCAAAAAATAATATTTTTCGACCGTTTGAATCCTATCATTAAATAGACTCTACATGGAACCTACACACTGACCAAACAACTTGATCAGCTTGACTATAATTTTGCTCATCAATTAAAAAAAATGTTAGAAAATTAAGTTAAGGGACATTCCTAACCCTTGAGCTGGTTGAAAGTTAGGATGGTTAGCATTAACATGATGGGTAGCGATCCTTGCACGTGCATATAACGAGACACGGATTTTAAAGGATTTTCCATTTTACTTTTCTACTGTCGTACGAAAACATTTAAAAATGATCCGGTCAGTGAGCCAATCAGTGATCTGATTTGTTGTTCTTTATGAAAAAAACAGTCTCACTTAGATAAATTTCAGTAATTCGATTTCAGTGAGCCGGTCAGTGATCCGATCAGTGAGGTGATTTATACTGCAGTGGAAGAGTCAGTGATCCGATGAGCTGGTTAGTGAACTGATTCATACTACAGTAGAAGGATGGAAAATACCCTAAATTTCGTGTTGAGTTACACAAAACACCCATGAGATGATCGCTTCCCTAACATGATATGGTTAATTTCTTAATTCAATTCTCATTCATTTCCATCAATCTATCCACCAAATGAACAAGTAGATTATTCAATAGTCTTTGACCTTGGAAGTAGTCTTAAGACATGTATGCCAACATTTAGCAAAGGGTTTTGCACAATGGTTACTTGGTTCTAGATTCTTCGGATATGTGCAAATCTTTCAATCATAAATCTACAAGAAATAACTTATTGTGGTAAAGTGGCAATTAAATAAAAGACCCCACTTTGAAACAGATTCTTGACCCACCATGAAAAAATTGATGATACGACGTCAAAGAGTTGTGATAAGAGCACACACTTCTTCCAATAAAAGAGGATATTCCAATGGACAAAATTATAAACATTTTTTTTGGACTCCACATAATCCAAATAATTAAAACATATAATAAACTACTTACTCTAATCAATTTTTTTATTTGTGCATATATTAAATTTAATCATCCTCGTAATTATTAATATCCATTCTAATCAAAGTAGCTCTCTTTCTTTATCCTTCTTATTTTAATAAGTCATGTCTCATCCGAATCCAAACACGATAAGATTGTCAGAAGCTTATTCTATAAAATAATCAACGTGTGATTTCTCCCCAACTTATCTTCCCTTAATGAGTTGGGCATTGAAGAAGATTTTGTCCCTTCTGAATTTACTCTTTATTTTAATATTTAACCTGCTTTTGATTGCCTCAAAAGAGTGAAGCACCCTTTCAAACTCTGACATCGCCTAAAAATAGTAGAGGCAATTTCTAATTCAACTAAAACAAAGGAAAAAAAAATAAAATTAATTTGAATAAATATATTAATTTTGTTAAAAACTATCTAATAATAAAAAATTAAATAAATAAAAATCCAAGAGGAGGTTGACCTGACGTACAAGAAACTCTTCTCATAAAAAGAGGTCTTGAGTTCGGTTAACGCTCAATATTTCTCTGAGCCACTCACTGCAGTGAATTACTCCAAGTGAAATCCCTGAATACCTTGACCATCAAAATAAAAAAATTAAATAAATAGACCCATGTTTTTTATGATAAAAAAATATTAGTATATCTTTTCAATATAAGTGGATAAAAGTAAATTCAATATTTCTATTATTAAAAATATTACTATTACTATTGCTATTTTAAATTGAATAAACAATGATGCATGACGGAGTTCAATGATAGCATCAGATGTTCTCAACATGCATAAACAAAATCTATTTAAAACTATTATAATGCAGCAGAATCCTTACAAGTGGAAGGAAAGAGAGTGGACACTGAAAAAAGAATTCATTAAAAAATCAAGAAATGAATAAGTAAATAATATTCTTAGACTGTACATTTCACTCTCCCAAGCTTTTAGTTATTCAAACACGTTGGGAAATCCTATTTTCACTCACTTGATTTTGAAATATAATATACTTTTTTTTTTTTTAAAGTTGGGTAAAATCATGTGTGTTTGACAATTTGGAGATTCTAAATTTAGGAGATCACGACAAAATTTACTCAGAAAAAAATTTTACAGTTTAAATGTCATTAGAGATAGGGAGATTGATTTGCTACAATGAAGAAGGCGTTTTTTTATTGACCAAAGTGTCCGGATTGATTAGATCTATATCGAAGCCTCTCTAGCGACAAACACGAGGTAACTCTAATGTAAGTATCTCTTTAAAGTGAAGTGGGAATCGAACCCAGAATTCTCAGTTTAAAAAACGGATTAGTCTTTCAAACATGTAGGTTATTGGCATCTCTAATTTTTCAGAGATTAGAGATTATAATATTTGGAGATTTAGAGTTGTCAGATAAATATGGAAGTTTTTACTTTTTAGTATGAATTTCTGATTCAATAGTCACATTAATTGAATGAATATCAAATTAAGGTATATGACCATCAATAAAAAGCTTGATGTTTAACTATTTTTGATCAATCGTAATTAAATTTAATATTGAAAAAAATAAATAAAGACTTTAACATGCTAAGTAAGTCGTTGAGTAGGTCCCCCGTTGCAATGAATTAAGTGACAGACATCTCTTTCTTCACATGAAGGGTTATGAAGACAAAACGTATCTCTCAAGAAATGAAGACGTAAGAGATGAGGTGTAGCTTTGTCAAAACAATTGTGTTTTGCATGGCAAAATCCCTCCTTTTCATCTAAGGCTGCAAATGCCTCTTTTATCATCCAAACCAAGGGCTAATTTTGTCCCATAATCATGTGCTTATGGACCATCAGAGTTTGACCTTTTCCTTCTTTTGTTTCTTCTGTAGTATAATATACACGGAGTTTGGTGTGTCTTTCTGAATCAAAGAGAGAAGTGAATAAAGAATGAAATTCTTAAATAGAGAAATACTATATTTAGTAAAATCTAACTATATTTTATCACCTAAATATATCCTAATATTTGCTAAAACTCTAAACAATTCAATCACAACATTTAATGAGTTTCATGTCTTGTACGTCTAAATAGTTTGGTCTAATTAATTTGAAGTTTAAGATAAAGTATTATAAAGATTGTTATTATATTGTTGGATGGCGAACGAGGCCCACATTGGAAGTGTAGATGGGGATCGAGGGATTTATAAATTATTTGAGTCACTCTACTTAACAGGCTAGTCTTTTGGGCTGGATACACTTGTTCTAACAAGTTGCATCAGAGACATGTCTTAAGCTATCTTATATGGATTCTGGAGATCTCCTAAACGGACGAGATAGTTGGCCACAGACGGGATGGCTGGCCTCATTTGGGAGGGAGATTGTTGAAGCTACGATCGAGTTGCACATTGAAAATGTAGAGAGAGATATAAGGATTTATAAAAGACATTGATCACTCTAGACTATCCTTTTGGGCTTGATACCCAGATCCTAATATATATCACCAATCATAAGAGCATATGAATAGTTTATTTGATTTTGGGAGTTAACCATCCAATTTATTATGTGCTTCATTCATTGGTGATTCCTCTTTCGCTAGCAATATTTTACGACAATATAATCACACATTAAATTATCCATTATTTGATATTTGTGATTAGGATTTATATACCCATATCTTTTGTCTTGTATGAACAGTAGATTTCTCTAATTTTGGTTCCATATGGAAAGTTGGCTGAATTGTGAAGGGGGTCTATGATAGTTTCCCCCTCTCATCGTCTTCCTTCAAGAATAAGTGAAGAGACCTCAACCCCTAATCTTCATTGTGACAATATTCCAACAGTACTAGTGCAATGTTGCTTTAGACACACTTAATCCTCTTATTTTGAACTTTAAGTAGGATTAGCAACAGATTTATGTATTTCACAATCTCATCTCTTTGATTTTTGATGGTGACCATTTCTTGTTTAGCGCACAATTTTGTTTAGGTTCATTCCGATTGGAGTGGCCGATGACGAAAATAGACGATTGAAACTTTGAACCTAAGCAAGAGTGATGCATTTCTTACAGGTCACGGGTCGACGAAATTGAAATGTAAGTCTGATGCTTATTAACTAATAAAAAGATTTCTTAATCTCTGATTACATGTAATCAACATGGCCGCCAGCATAGTAATGTACGAGGGCGTCTTTTGATTTTGCAAAAGGAGAGACAAATTTGCTTGTCAAGACCTTGTAATCACTCTTGCATGTATCCCCCGTGGATCACATGTTGCTAAAAAAAACCCTAATTCAACCTAGTAACAATTGTCAAAAGCAACAAAGGTCTATTGCAATACGTATTGTTTGGCATGCAAATGAATGTCCACACCAATGAACATGGCGTGGGTCATGGATTTCACTGCGGATGAGTTGTTTGTAAAACAATCAACATAGAATCTTTGCTTTTCTGCCGTTTTCCACATGCAAATTTAAAAATATATATATATATATATGTCCAAATCAATTGATATGAGATAAAAACACAATCTTCCATTATTGAAATCGTTTATTCTATCTAATATGAGTTGACACTTTTATTTTCTATATATAAAATGTCTATTTAGCATTCATATCACCAAAAATAGCAAAATTTAGAAATGTAATAATGAACACTTACCAATTAATTAAAATAGTAGCTTTCTCCAATTATTGCATAAGTGATATCACAATAATGTCGCATTTGTTGCATTTGAGAGTCTTCTCACCTTTTTTTTTTTTTAATAACATGGGTATCCCTACCTTTTGGAGGCGAGATTAAACCAATAGTTACATGAAACCACCTGCAAATCTTGTGTATTAGTATAGACCAAGAGGAGTCGAATCCAAGACCTCTTATTTAATCACGTGTTGCTAAAAAACCCTAATTCAGTGATAGTAACAATGTCAAAATCAACAAAGGTCTATTGCAATACGTATCCTCTCGCAATGGAAATGAATGTCCACACCAATAAACATGGTATGGGTCAGGGATTTCACTGTGGATGAGTTCATTATACAACAATTAGCAGAGAAACGAGAAGAAAGCACAATATTCCATTATTGAAATCATATTCTATGACTTTGACACTTTTATTGTTGGGTATTCCACAATTTTACATACGTAAATTCAAAAAAAAAAAAGCACTTAATATTGATTTCAAGTCAACAGATTTGATTATCATTTGTCCTCAAAATTATGCATGCCTCAATGGGGGTTTATTGATTCAGTGGCCCTTGATTTTGGTCAAGTGAGGCCTACATTCCGACCATGAATAGGCTATTCTATACGAGTTCTTTGAATAGATTGTCAATGGGTCAATCATAGTTTTTAAGTGGAATATTATCATTAGATTCGAAATTTTAAGTCTTCTGCTTTTTTTTTTTTCTCTTATGAATATGAATGTTTCCTCTTAACATACAAAGACAAGTTCACGAAAAAAGACTAAGAATAAGTCAGATGTGAAAGAGATCATTTTTACACTCAAAAGCTTGTGGACTAACTTCACAAATTCAAGATGGGATTTTCATCCATTCCATACTAAAATCATCATTCTATTCTCAGGCTTATTACAAAATTCTCTCTTAAATAAAATTCAAACCATTCACACTGCTTCAATCAGCTTTAGAATAATTTCAAATTTCTCATGAGTTGATGCAGCACGTGCATGGGTGGGTCCCAAGACTCCAATGCGTGAACGGTCGGTCACGCCAAATTGAAGGCGGAAACTGAACTCCCCGTTTCCATTTACTTTGTATATATCAAAGAAAAAAGAATGAATGAATTTCTTTGTACTTGACATCTATATGAAGTGACAAAAGTCACGCACCGGTTAATCTAAGAAACCAACGACTCTATATAACACTTGAGGCATCATTCTCTCAACTATTAGCTTTTGAGAGTAAAGTCTACCTCAAGAAGGTTATTATATCATGATTTTCTAATAGTGTCAGAGTAGGTTTCACGTGCAACCAGCGATCGAAGTCCCATATAGGTTAATTTGATAAACCAATGACTTCATATAACACTTTTAGCTTTTGAGAGTAAATTATATTTTACTATATTAGTCCATTGCCTATATTAAACAATGAATAAGAACCATTCAATTATAATTAAATTATATAAATACTCTAATAAGCACCTCTTCTATCAATTCTCCCTCTTCAATAATGGGTTTCACTTATGATGAATTAATGACCCTCACATACCCTATACCCCATCTAACATCAATATGCCTTAAGTTGACACTGATCCAATGGATACTCAATTACCCAAAATTGAATCAAAATTCATTTAAAAAAAATAATGCCACGTTTAAGTTATAGAATGAATATGGAAAAGAAATTCTCCATTATTTTTAAGGCTCTTAGTTTTTTAATTTACTTGTCCAAAACAATCTCAAACGATTATCTTTTGATGATGTGGTACTCTTTCATCTGTGAATTGAATTGATGCGGTATACACGATGTTAAAATACTACTACAAGAATACAATATATGGACCCATAAAAAAGATTATTTAAATCATGATACGGGATGTGATCGGTATAAAATTTGCGATAAATTTTCAAGTATCAAATCTCACCATAATATAATCATCTCAACCCATGATACAACCCACAAAATTAATTGCTTTAAATTTAATTAAATCCTTAATAAAAGAATTTTAATGTAAGTATGAATTGAGATGCATGATAATTTTTTAAAATAAAAGTGGGAATAGTTTAAAATATTGAAGAAGTGCTGATGGGGGTGATACATTCACAGTTTATTATGACCCTTGTGGTTGTGCATGCATGGTGTTGATACAAGATTTTTGCCATGTGAGGCATTTGAAACATTGAATTGAGCTTATGAAAATTGTTGAACAAAACAAAAATAGCAGGGGAGTAAAATGTGGCTGTGTTCTTTGATGAGAGGAAACGACAAAAATATGACTATTATGCTTACGTGTCATCTCCACCTTGTCTTAGAAGTGGACCACAAGTAATCACCCCTTTCTGCTTTTGGAGAAAACATATTACCAACGTCGTATTCTTGTTCCAATCAAATTTCACACGCTTTCACAGTCACGCAGTCTTATCTCCATTTCCTCTCCTCCTTTCTTTCTCCCACATTTTTCAAATGTTTTAAGAATCTAGATTCTAGACACATGGAAAAGAGAAGGACCACATGTACCGTACAACTCGAGACCACCCAACAATTTGCAATATGGGGAAACCTTGGGTATTACAATTAAAACTCCTCTCGGTTCAAAGTTTGGGTAAAAAATACAGTTGATACACTGTGTATTGGCTGTAATATTGTGGAAAAATGAAAGTCGCACACATCAGTGTGTTGAAGTTGGAGTCTGAATGGATATTAACGGAGGTGTATCAACGTGTAATAGTATAATACATTGCATTACGCTGATATATGTTCCCCTTATTAGTTTATTGATTGAAAATATGAATGGTTTTGAAAGACTTAATGCGTTTGGTTGACAAAATAGTTCTGAAAATGATATTGAGAAAGAGTTTACTTTTTTATTTTCTACGCCT
This sequence comes from Chimonanthus salicifolius, assembly GCA_013350335.1. Lineage (NCBI taxonomy): Eukaryota > Viridiplantae > Streptophyta > Magnoliopsida > Laurales > Calycanthaceae > Chimonanthus > Chimonanthus salicifolius. The sequence goes on along the minus strand of CM023539.1, from coordinate 68,489,840 downwards.
TTTCAGTTTCTTTATAGTGAGGTATTGTTTTCACTTTAAACGAAAACCATTCTCATTCTATTATAAATGACCTATCAAGTTTCAAATAAAATTCATCTTGAGCGAAAAGTTGAACTCAACCCTCAACAAATTCAACCCAAATTTGAGATTTTCTTTAGTTGTGCTAATTCGATTCGGGTAGGCTGTGACCTAAGTTGCTAGAGAATGTCAATTTGTAGAATTTAAATTTCAGTAAAATTAAGAAATTAAAGTCAAAATTTGTTTTGTTTGTCAATATGAAACATGGGCTAGTGTCCTGGTTGGACCACAGTTTTTTTGTGTGTATATGTTGAGATTTTTGGTTGAAATATTGGAAATATTAACATACCATTGAAAAAATCAGCTCCGACCATCCAAACTTTCAAGGTAAGACATCAAAATAGGCATTGTGTTAACTTTTTTTCAATTTATGGTAAACTATTAAAATACTATCTGTCACTGTTTAACTTAAGATGGAAATGTAAAACTATTACTTTATTTCTCTTCCTTTTTCCATTTTTTTTTTTTTAACATGGATATCTCCATTCACATTGAAGGTGATACTAGTTTCACGAGTAAGTATGAACCTCCCAATACACACACGATAAGTCGATGAGAAGTAACTCCCTGAATGACTCAGAAGAATTTGAACATGAGTTTAATCTAAAATCTTCTTTCATGAGAGAAGTTTCTTAATCACCTAACCAACTCCATAATAGATTGAAATTATTTATCAAAATATGCAACTATTATTACAATATTATAATGTAATATGCTATAGGTCGAATTCAAAATTATCAATCCAACTTATCTCAGATTCTTAAAATCTTTCTAAGTATCATTAGATTCATTCCACATAAGGAGTGAGAAAGCTTTCTTTTTCAAGAGAGAAGACCATTTCTAGTGTGGGGAATGGGCTTTCTTGGGTATCCATCGTGCGCAGAAGAGAGAGAAAAGAAATATTTTCCACGTTTATAATGGAGAATAGAAGTGATGAACCAGAACAATGAAAATGGAGGAATGCAGAGATGTACGGCTCAAAACAGGAATACTAACTTTGATTTGACTATTACGATAGGTTTGAGGTCAAAGGGGATGCATCCACTTGGCTTTGTCCTCCTCTCAAACTCTTTACTATTCCACCAAACTGAAACTCTGCGATGACTGCCATCATGTTTTCTATTTTGTCTCATGATTAGTGATTAAAACTGTATAGTAAAAAAGTAAAAAATAATTAATTAAAGATAAATCATTAACATGAAATTATTTCTATAATCTATATATTTTTAATTTAATTTAAAAATATTCTAAAGATAGAAAATATAGTATTTACAGTGAAATCTATGAAATCCATTTAACTAAGTAAATTTAATTCCGGTCTTAGATTTAGATAAAATTTTTATTTATAATTTCAAATCTAAAATAATATCACTCTTAAAAAGAACCTTAGAAGGAAAAAATCAAAATCTACCAATCCTAAGATAATCTCACTTTTTTTTGAATTTCTTAGAATAATAAACAACATAAAATCATTAAAAGAATGGAAATAAATTTAAAATTTTCATTACACATGAAAGAACAATTGGAAAACTATAATTCTAATTCTCACATTCTCTTATTAATTAAAACATGAAATAAAAATAACAACACAATTGAAATTTTTGGAATAAAAAGAATATAAGAATCAATGAGGAAATTCAAAATCACCAACCTAAAACCCACTATGATTGTTGAAAATCTCAAATTTTCCTTTCTTCTTTTCTTCCTTTCTTCCTCGCTATCTGACATCAGAGTGGAAATTTATGGCCAAAATATTGAATATATGTGAAACCTTCCTTATTTTTCTTCCCTTCTTATTTTGTTTATTTTTCCTTAATCCACTTTCCAAATACAAAAATCCTCTTATATTGGCTTGTAAATTTCAAATTTTCTCATATGTAGCTTGAGATAATGAAAATGGTTTTCAAACATGTGGATTTGTTCATGTGCTTTTCTTAATGGGCTAAATAATTGGACTTTTTAAAGTATGGAAAATCTAATAAATAATTTTACCACTTACAATCAATTCTAAAAATGACTAAATTAATCCAAACTCTCATAAATGGATTTGAATTAATTAGTTTACAAATAAAACCTCTAAAATTATGGTAAAATAATTATTAAAAATTTCAATTTTCCAAAAATATCAACTTATGTCTATAAATTGTAAAATTCACCTTTTGAATTCTCATATATTGCATTTCCGAGCAAATTTTTCAAAATGTCCAAAATCCCATTAAACATATTTTAAAACACATAAAATAATAAATTAACTAGTCCAAATACAATAGTAAAATTATCATTTTTCTGTGTTCATCAAAGGAATATAGATATAGATATGCATGGCTATAACATGAATACTAACTTTGATTTGACTATTTGAGTTAGATAGGTTTGACGTCAAAGGGGATGCATCCACTTGGCTTTGCCGTCTTCTCAAACTCTTTACTATTCCACCAAACTGAAACCCTACGATGACTTTCATCATGTTTTCTATTTTGTTACATGATTAGTGATTAAAACTGTACAGTAAAAAGTAAATTATTAAAATTGCTTTAAGTAACACACACCTCTTTTAGTAAATGAAAAACTATAGTTTGACTCATCAATGATCATCAACTCGTGGAGTCCATGAGATTAGTCTGACGGCCAACAAACCTGTCTCATGAAGTAGATGCTGTTCGATTCACACTCAACTATAATAGGTTACTTTTCATAGATTTAACCAGTGTGTGTGAATTAAAAAGTTTATGTATACTTATAGGATTAGTCTCACTTTCAGTATAAAGTAGGATAATTATAAAAAAAATCACCAAATTCTCATTTTGTAATTCCACTATCGCTGCGTGGCGAGATTTAATTAGGCTGATTTGATATTAAGATTTGTGAATATTTACATGGCTGAAAAAATTGGTATACTGTTGTTTGTTTAGTTTTTAAAATGATGATAACACTTCCTATGTGGTAACACGGCAACGGCCGCAATTGTGGCACGTTGCCGGCCGCTGACGTGAAACACATGGGTTCCTTAGGGACGCCCAGTGATTCTGTCGCACAATGGTGAAGTGTAAACATATTTATGGTGAAGTGTAAACATATTTAAAGTAGTCATTTAGACACCTGACTTTTCTTTAAAGGACATTAGATTTCAAAATTTTATATGAAATTACCATTTTGTCTTTCAGTTTTGTGTGGAGAAATTATTTTTTTAACTGAAGGATAAAATAGTAATTTCTATATAAAATTTTAAAATACAATATCTTTTAAAAAAAAATAACTACCCTATATTTGTCTCGTTGGTAACAAAAATGTAGTAAAAAATTAGCTCCGACCATCCAAACTTTCAAGGTAAGACATCAAAATAGGCATTGTGTTAAGTTTTCCAATTTATGGTAAACTATTAAAATACTATCTGTCACTTTCTAACTTAAGATGGAAATGTAAAACTATAACATTATTCTTCTTCCTTTTTTCCAGTTTTTTTTTTAACATGTATATCTCCATCCACATTGAAGGTGATACTAATTCTACGAATAAGTATAAGCCTCTCAATACACACACGATAAGTCGATGAAAAGTAACTTCCTGAGTGACTCAGAGAAATTTGAACGTGAGTTTAATCTAAGATCTCTTTTCATAAGAGAAATTTCTTAACCACCTTACCAACTCCACAATAGATTGAAATTATTTATCAAAATATACAACTATTATTATAATATTATAATGTAATATGATATAGATCGAATTCAAAATTATCAATCCAACTTATCTCAGATTCTTAAAATCTTTCGAAGCTAAGGTTTAAATATCGGCCGATACATATCGTATCGGCCGATATGTTTCGGTATTTTCATACCGAACGATATTGGTCGATACGATATGTATCAGCCGTATATACATATTATCGGCCGATATGGCCGATATTCGGTCCAAAATATCGGTCACAATATCGGCCGATATTCATAAATATCGGTTTTTAAATTTTTTTTTTTAAAAAAACACCGATACGATTTTTTTGCAGTTTTTAACGGTTTTTTGCGGTTCTCCACGGTTCATCACGGTCCGTCCAATACGGCTTTCACAGTTTTTTGCTGTTTTTTACGGTTCATCACGATTTTTTGCAGTTTTTTCACGGTTCCAATATCAGAGAAGAGAGAAAATACCGATATCATGAGGAGAGATAAAATTATCGGCCGATATACATATCGGCCTGGGCGATTTTTAAATCCCTGTTTCTAAGTATCATTAGATTCATTCCACACAAGGAGTGAGAAAGCTTTCTTTTTCAAAGAGAGAAGGCCATTTCTAGAGTGGGGAATGGGCTTTTCTTAGGTATCCATCGAGAGCAGAAGAGAGAGAGAAGAAATATTTTCCACGTTTATAATGGAGGATAGAAGTGATGAACCAGAACAATGAAAATGGAGGAATGCAGAGATGTACGGCTCAAAACATGAATACTAACTTTGATTTGACTATTACGATAGGTTTGAGGTCAAAGGGGATGCATCCACTTGGCTTTGTCCTCCTCTCAAACTCTTTACTATTCCACCAAACTGAAACTCTGCGATGACTGTCATCATGTTTTCTATTTTGTCACATGATTTAGTGATTAAAACTGTACAGTAAAAAAGTAAAAAATAATTAATTAAAGATAAATCATTAACATGAAATTATTTCTATAATCTAGATATTTTTAATTTAATGTAGAAATATTCTAAAGATAGAAAATATAGTATTTACATGAAATCTATGAAATCCATTTACCTAAGAAAATTCAATTCCGACGTCAGATTTAAGTAAAAATTTTATTTATAATTTCAAATCTAAAATAATCTCACTCTTAAAAAGAGCGTCAGAAGGGACAAATCTAGTTCTACCAATCCTAAAATAATCTCACTTTCTTTGAATTTCTTAGAAAAATAAACAACATAAAATCATTAAAAGAATGGAAATAAAATTGAAATTTTCATTACACATGAAAGAACAATTGGAAAACCATAATTCTAATTCTCACATTCTCTTATTAATTAAAACATGAAATAAAAATTACAAAACATTTGGAATTTTTAGAATAAAAAGAATACAATAATCAATGAGGAAATTCAAAACCACCAACTTGAAACCCACTATGATTGTTGAAAATCTCAAAATTTCCTTTCTTCTTTTCTTCCTTTCTTCCTCGCAATCGGACATCAGAGTGGAACTTTATGACCAAAATACTGTATATATGTCACACCTTCCTTATTTTTCTTCCCTTCTTATTTTGTTTATTTTTTCTTAATCCTCTTTCCAAATTTGAAAATCCTCTTATATTGGTTTGTAAATTTCGAATTTCCTCATATATAGCTTGAAATAATGAAAATAGTTTTCAAACATGTGGATTTCTTCATGGGCTTTTCTTAATGGGCTTAATAATTGGACTTTTCAAAGTATGAAAAATTTAATAAATAATTTTATCACTTACAATCAATTCTAAAAATGACTAAATTAATCCAAACTCTCATAAATGGATTTGAATTAATTAGTTTACAAATAAAATCCCTAAAATTATAATAAAATAATTATTAAAAATTTCGACTTTCTAAAAATATCAATTTATGTCTATAAATTGTAAAATTCACTTTTTGAATTCTCATATCTTTCATTTTCGAGTAAATCCTGCAAAACGTCTAAAATTCCATTAAACATATTTTAAAACACACAAAATAATAGACTAACTAGTCCAAATACAATAGTAAAATAGTCATTTTTCTGTAATCATAAGAGGAATACAGATATGTATGGCTAAAACATGAATACTAACTTTGGTTTGACTATTTGAGTTAGATAGTTTGACGTCAAAGGGGATGCATCCACTTGGCTTTGCCGTCTTCTCAAACTCTTTACTATTCCACCAAACTGAAACCCTACGATGACTTTCATCATGTTTTCTATTTTGTTACATGATTAGTGATTAAAACTGTACAGTAAAAAGTAATTATTAAAATTGCTTTAAGTAACACACACCTCTTTTAGTAAATGAAAAACTATAGTTTGACCCATCAATGATCATCAACTCGTGAAGTCCCATGAGGTTGGTCTAACGGTCAAATAGCCCGTCTCTTGAAGCAGAGGCTGTTCGATTCACATTCAAGTAAAATAAATAACTTCCTATAGATTTAACCGGTGTGTGTGAATTAGAAAGTTTATACATATTTATTGGATTATTCTCACTTTCAATATGAGGTGCGATAGTTATAAAAAAATATCACCAAATTCTCATTTTGTAATTGCACTATCGCTCCGTGGCAAAATTTAATTAGGCTGATTTGATATTAAGATTTGTGAATATTTACATGGCTTAAAAAATTGGTATACTGTTGTTAGTTTGGTTTTTAAAATGATGATAACACTTCCTATGTGGTAACAGGGCAACGGCCGCAATTGCGGACGCCACGAAGCGGTGCGTTGTGGCCGCTATTCACGCGAAATGCGTGGGTTCCTTGGGCAGTTTCAGGGATGTTCAGTGATTTGTCGCACAGTTGTGAAGTGTAAACATATTTAGGGTAGTTATTTAGACACTTGGCTTTTTTTTTAAGAGATACCGGATTTCAAAAATTTATGTGAAATGACCATTTTGTCCTTCAGTTTTGTATGAAGGAATCGTTTTTTAACTGAAGGACAAAATTATAATTTTCGTACAAAATTTTGAAATAATGTATCTCTTAAAAGAAAAGTTAGATGTCTAAATAACTACCCCATATTTATTTCGTTGGTAACAAAAATGTAGTAAAAAATATATCTTGTACTTGTTTCCTACTTTACACGTCAAAATCCGAGTTAAAAGCAATGGTAAACTATATAACTTTGAAGTGATAATGAATATGAAAATCTATTACCGACTATTAGTGCCCAAATAGACACTTTATTTATTTATTTATTTATTACTATTAATAATTGAAAAGCTTCCTATTCAAATTTTTTTTGACCGTTTTCATATTTTGAATATTCCCATTTGATTATTTTTTACAGTTTGTGCCTGCTATGACGTGTGAACAGTAAAAATGTGAGGTTTTTAACATTTTGTAGCTACATTCATTCAGTGCAGCTGTTAAATGGTTTTTTTTAAGTCGATCAAACCTCCTTTAAGTTAGTGTGTCTGAATTAAGAGATTTACAAAGATTAATTAGATAAAATTAAGAGATTTACAAAGATTAATTAGATAAAACATCTGAAAAATTCAGATGGGACGTTTGAATATTTTGATATTAAAAAAAATAAATTATTTATTTATCATTTATTTAGTGTGGGCCCCATTTATAAATGATAATTTTCTATAAAAATTGATAATGAAGCCACCTCAAGCCACCCAATCTGCGGAGAGTTGTCTCTATCCTCTAAAAAAATTTCCAACTTTTTTTTTTCTTCAGATTTTTGCTTCAAATAGACACAATATTTGACTAATTTCCAATGTAAATTTCATGTATTCATAACTTTTTATGATTTCTACCAAATTTCATTAATTATTAAGTTCAATATATATAAATATGTGGTTACATAATATCTATCCATATCAATAAATTAACAAAAAATTACTAGAAATTTTCCCCTTTTTTTTTTTAACATTTTTTGGTATTATTCTTAATTGTTTATAAGACATTTGACACTCTTGATTGAAAACCATATTTGATTATTTAAATGACTGTGAAATAATAATATAAATGCATCACCATGAAACTCAGATTTTTCTTAATTTTTTGTAAAAAAATTAGAATTTTTTGAAATAAAAAAAATTAAAAAATAGACGAGATAAAAAGCATAACGACCGCTACGCATTGTATCGGTGCAAGGGCAATAACAACCGCTACGTTACCATAACTGTTTTTTAACCTCAAATCTAAACCCACTAATTTCTTTAGTCAAATCATGTGAGTTGAATTAAAATCTAACTCAAGTTTCACCCCTATTCGAACATTTGACCAGATTAGTTAATTGAGATTCTATCTTTACCTTAAATGGAGGGACATGTTTGTGTCGACCTAGACTTTTAGCCTACCAACCTTGAATTAACCCTCATTTAAAGCATGATGATGAGTGAATTCGAAAGGTTTGTGATTAGATGAGAACGATTTGATTGAGTTCTTTATATGTGGTTTGCAAGGCATAAAAATAAAAATTAGTGTAGAAAATCCATGTTTCAATTAAGCAATGAATGTTAACATGAAATCATTAACCACTGTTTACCTTTAAATTCAAAGAAAATTTCTAAAAGAAAAGGATAGAAAAAAAATTCTTAATTAAGAAAGAAAGACCTAAAACTTTAGTTATTTAAAACATTTTTAGCATGTATATCATAGCATTCTCCAATGGGTATAATTCTTGACCAGTGTAGGGCCATTGGAGGAAGTAGCAATTGAGTTTTTTTATCAAGACTAATGCCCACTATTTGAAGATATGACATATAATGGGAAAGATTGAAAAGAGTGCCAAAATACAATGAACACAGTTGAAAAGAAACAATGGCTGAACTCTGACATATAATAGGGAAGATTGAAAAGAGTGCCAAAATACAATGAACACAGTTGAAAAGAAACATTTGCTGAACTCTCCATATGTTTGCGACATCATTGAGTTTCAATAATATGTATTGAGGAGACATGTCCAACACTCAAAAGAGTGGGAACATGAATGTATTCTTTGGGAGTCGGCCAACTCCAAGAACATCTTTAATGCGATTTATCCAAAAATATAAGGTTGCTTTATATATAGAGACAAAGCCATGAAGGATTCTAAATCATTCCTATGTATCCCACATTATTAGAATTTGAGTTTTTCTACCATTCTTATATAGGTAGCGATCCTCTTATGGATATTTTATCTAACTCGATACGGATTTTAGTATATTGTCAATTTTACCTTTTGTGTAAAGGATAAAATTTCGATAAGTCGACTTACTGTTCATGTCAATTTCAGCGAGCTGATTTACTGTTCATACGAATTTTGGATAACGAGGGGATCCCTGAGGTATTAATCTAACAAGACTAATCCTCCAGAGCTCGTACCGCCATTGCCCATACAGTTGGTCCAAATAAGTCAGTTGGTAGCACCAAGATTTGATCTCGAAACATGAGAGAGCAAACCACACACCAAAGAACATATTTACTAATATGAGATATTTTCTTCCAATTTTGTGTAATCTTATATTTATCAATAATCCAAGTTTAATAAAAATAACAGCATACAATTAGAAAACTAAGATTAAAAGCAATCTTTGAAAATAATCATCTAATCATCATTCCATAGAGATTAGATATGCTAATCTGATGGGCCCCGCTCAAAAATTTGAGCCAAAAAATTCGTCCAACAATATGTCCAAATAAGTCTTATGAAAGCATGACATGTCATGTGACAGACATTATTTATTATTTGATATGGTCTCCATTTGCTTGATTTATTCTTAGATAGAGAGAATTTGGGTAAAGAATTTTAAAACTTTTAGATTATTTGAATTTGGGTAGATTTAGGTTTCTGCCAAAATTGGGTAAAATATTGGCCTATTTTGACTGAAATTTTCATATTTTCACTTTTTTGAAAAAAAAAAATCCAAACCTATTTTGTCTGAAATATAGTCAGAGCTTGAGCTGGCTGATATATTAGAGATTAAAATATCAATTTTGCATTAAAAAAAACTCAACAAGCAGATATATTACTTGTGTGTGCCCCTTCTAATATTTCACAAACATCCACGATATTTTCAAATTTATTATATTTTTATTGACAAAATACCATTATCGTATTAATAACACGTATTTATCGGCACGACGATAAATTCTTGGAACAAACCCCGTTAAAAATATAAGAAATAATAATATTGCGATAATATCTTAAAAGTTCTCAGTAAATTCCTCATTAAGATTTTCATTTATTATATTTTTTGCGATATTTTTCCATTAATTTCCTATTAAAATTTTGAGAATTTGAAAATATTTTGGTACAGGAAAGAGTTCCATCTTTAACGATGCTTACTTGGGTTATATTTAAAAACGATGGTGACATAGTTTAATGAAGAGAACAATAGTGATATATTTTTAATGAAAGGTCACATTTCACTTGAAGGGACACCTACAGGAGTTTACACTGTTTGGATAAGAAAGATCATTAAACTTTATTAATGAAAGATTATATGAATGACATAAGAGTCAACACCTTTTAATGACAGGTAATAATATAAAAATTGGGCATATTTGACTAATTGAGATCGGCTAATTTTCAATCATTTGCTTTGGAAAAAACTCCTAATTGAGCCACCAAAATTTAAATGGAGAAAGGAATAGAAAATATTTTAATTAAAATTGGAAAAAAAAATTGGACAAGTTTGTAAATTGACTCACTGAACAAGATTTCTGAGCCATGTAGATGAATGAGCTTTTTTTAAAAAATTAAATTGAAAAGCTCGTCTAAATTACTAAATTTAATTGAATTTTGAGTTTTTTAACTCTATTTCATAATCACAATGATAAGGCTGGCTATTGCACAGTCTGACTTATGTGATACTTCATGAGTGTCAAGTAAGGATTTTGGTGGAAAACTCTATCTTTAAATATAGATTCAATTTTTAAATTAATCTAAATTTTTGGTCTAAGATAAATAAAATTGGGGGCTTTTGAGATTAAATCTTTGTAGGGGAAATGGAGGTGTGATTTTGTGTTTTACAAATTTTTAATGGTTTTTTTCTAATTTTTTATGATTTTTTTTTGGTTAAATGAAATTCATGGATGAAGTTGTTTAAAATGGGTGTAATGTATTTGGGAATGATTGGTAGAGTTTAGGACCTTAATATACTGTTTAAATATTAGATATCATGCATTTGTAATTTTTTTCTTAATTTAATATGAATTTTGGTCTGAGGTAAATGAAAAATGGGGGTTTTTGAAAATAATTTTTTTTTTTTCAATTTTAGAGGTAATGGAGGTGTGATTTTGTCTGTTACATTTTTTTTAATAGTTTTTCCAATTTTTCATGACACTTTTTTGGTGAAATGAAATTAATAGGTGAAGTTTTTTTAAAAATGGGTATAATGTGTTTGGGAATGGTTGATATAGTGTTTAGAACCTCAATGTAGTGTTTAAATATTAGATCTCATACATTTGTAATTTTTTTTATTTACTCCAATTTTTTGGTCTAAGATTGTCACGCCTCGAACCCATATATGGGCCAGAACGTGACTTAATTTTTTTTTTTAAACAACACTACTCCCTTAATCCTTTTAAAAGATTTCATGACATTCTAATCACCACTACTAAATCTAATTTAACTGTCTTTATTTTAGCAGACACAACTAACCTAACATCAATTCCTTTACGAAAATAATGAAGTAACTTGCAAGTTCATAAGGTCTCCACGGCCTGACTTACTAGCACATCCAACCCAGTGGTTCAAGACGGCGCTCGGCCAACATCAATAATTACGGCCCAGGGGCCAATATCAATTTTCCAAGATTATTATCTTTAACAGACTTCACCTAATATCATATTCATTATGTGCAAATGCATGACAATTCAAAACCATGCATGATTCTCAGTGCCCTTCTTACATAGGGACTTACCCTGAGAGAACCCAATGACTTTTGATCTTACCACTTAAAATATTCATTTCAGCAGTCTTACAATCAATAATAATCAATATTCACACAACCATATAAAACTAGATTTAATAGCATGAGTGCCTTCGCCCAGTTTTTACCCAACAATTCCCAGACACTCCATGGGTCCATACTGCTTTAGAGGCTATAAATCATCGACTCCCCACACTATTTTTAACGCCTACTTTCTACACAGTTAGAATATTTTACATCCCTTACGTGTAGGCAGTGTCAGGTCTCGTACTCTAGACCTATATAGCCTTTTCCATCTTAAATGTATATGGGTTCTATTTCAGTTTGGTGTTAATAGATTTAACATACAATACAGTATAGTATCAGTTCGATTCTCCTCACCTTCTCCGGTTGAATTTTTTATAGAAAATCTTGGATGCAAAATCTCGTCTATGATTGACTAAGTTTAAAAACCCTCGAAGAAACGCGGGAAAATCCAAAGGTTCGACTGAGAAAACGAAGAACTAGAAGAAAATGACCGAATGTCGTACATTTTTTTTTTCTTCTTCTTATCTCATTCCCTCCTTTTATAACCTTCTGCAATAAATTTCCACCATCCACGTTGCCCAAGCTAAGTATTAGCTCAGGTGACTTCAACAGCATGTAGGATAAGAAAAGATTTTTATAATATTATATTATTATTATTTTTTTACTATTTATATCTATGTCATTTCTCTCATCTTTCCATTAGATTGATACAATTAGCCCACTACGTGGTAATAAAAACTAAGCATATGGTATTAAAATTTGAAGTGAAACCCATGTAAAAACCCAGTGTTTTATCCAAAAATTACTGTTTTAACAAGATCTCCTAATTTTAAAGAATCACTTTGAAAAGATCCAACCTTATAGGTTGATAGAGTAAATTTGTCCGATAAAAACATTCTAAAGTTTCAAAGTGTTTCGAAGTCAAAAACCACCTTTTCTAAATGAAAAAATATTCAACGGTCCATATTTCATGCTTAAAGTAAATATAAAAAACTCACTACTTTGGAGTGTAAAGAAATAAACAGCTTAGTTATAATACAGATTGAGTATTAACTCTTTCCGTATATTTTTAAGACTTTCTATACCCTATCAAATTGGGGTTTTACCACTTAAAAACTTAGGGGTAACATAAATTAGTGAAACTATAACGAGATTGGAATGTCATTAGGTCTGGAATTTAAAAATAATGCATAATCTAAAATTTGAAGTTCAAACTATATCAAATGACTGAGTTTCCAGAGCAGCAAAGGTTTAAGCCTAAAATAATATTATTATATTTAAAATTGGCCCTTATACCTTTGAGACTCAATTAAAATGGCTATCGGACTTAGATCGAGTCAAACTTGGATCCATTGATAATCTCATTCAACAATCTTTATGATTAGAGGAACAAAAATTATAATCAACGGCTAAAATTATTTAATTAATTATAATTTATCACAATTAACTCCTAATTTGGGCTGGGGTACTACAAAGGTAAATGAGAAGTTGGGAGTTTTTGGAAATAAATCTTTTTTTTTATTTAACAATTTAATTTTATGTGTAATGGAGGTGCCATTTTTTGTGTTACAAAATTTAAAATATTTTTTTCAATTTTTTTTATGAACTTTTTTTGGTGAAATTAATTCATGTATGAAGTTGTTAATGCGTGTAATGTATTTGGGAATGATTGATTTAGTGTTTAGGACCTTAATATAGTATTTAAATGTTAGATGCCATGCATTTGTAATTTTTTTAAAAAATTTAATTTGAAGTTTTGGAATAAGGTAAGTGAAAAATTGAGGGTTTTTTTTATTAAATAAATCCTTTCTTTATTTAATCATTCAATTTTAGGGGTAATGAAGGTGAAATTTTGTGTGTTACATTTTTTAAATGTTTTTTTCCAATTTTTTTATGAGACTTTTGTGGTGAAATTAAATTCTTGGATAAAGTTGTTCAAAAATAGGTGTAATGTGTTTGAGAATGGTTGATGTAGTATTTAGGACTTTAGTGTAGTGATTAAATGTGAGATCTCATACATTTATAATTTATTTTTAATTTAATATGAATTTTTGGTTTAAAATAAATGAGAGGTTGGATGATTCCAACCACTTTAAGATAAAAGGTACAAGTTGTGCAAAAAATTACTCATAGGTGGATTCACTCGCTTGAAGGAACATATCACAGGTAAAAGGGATAACGTGGCTAATTTTTTTTTTTTAGCAGTCATAAAAGAGATTCATTAAAAGAGAAAAAATAGTACAGAGAAAGTTCTACAAATATAATCATTTCGTACCCACATGGGTGTAATTCAACTGGATGTCTATCTCTTGGTTTCCCACGCATAAATTCAGAAAAAAAAAAACTACATCAATTACTTGACAGAACATTACTATAACTTTTTTCTTTCCCATTTTTCTGAAAATTTTGACTATTTTTCCAAAAATTTTATCAAAACATTTGAAAATCTCAATTACATAAAAACCTCATAAATTTCTACATCCAACTAATCAGTTAAGCAAATCAGATTAATACGACCGAACGGGCTCTAGAGTTTTATTCCTTTAAAAGAAAAAAAAAAATGAAAGTGAAAGCTTGAGTTAGGGGTTTAACTAGGGCTTGGCATATCTCAACTTGAGAGGGGGTTACCTGGGCTGGATTGTTCCTTTTCAGGGTCCAATATATTAGTTTCGATTTTGAATTTGGGCCAGATTGGGCCTAGTATAATAAAGCCTAAGTTTTTGGCCTAAAACCCAAATTTGAATACATTAGGAGTGTAATCTGGGTGAATGGGTCAGATTGAGAACTAAATCTTAGCCCACCTATATTTAATTTGGGTCAGTAATTTTCAACTCAGCCCGAATTTTAGTCTTCCCCAACCCGCGTATAACCGAACCCATTTTGAATTTGGGTCATGTTAAATTGGGTCACATGCCAACCTTTGTAATTAAGTTTGTTCCATATATATATATGGTGTATTGATAAACTTTGAATGAAAATGCATCCACAAAAACAAGTCTTTATTACTAAAATAATCATTAGAGATAGTTAATTCCAAAAAATAATTAATAATGATATAAAATTAAGGATTGTGTATAATATAATATATATTACAAATCAGATAATTCGGACAAGTCAGGTCATACAAAGTATGTCGCTAGTCCAACCCAAATTAAAAACGGGTCAAACTCTTTTAGTATGGACCAACCCATTTTTAAATGAGTTGGGTTAGCTCAGCCATTTTTTAGATCGTGTCTATTGGATTCGGGTTGACCCTGACCTAAGTTGTACCCCTAAAATTTATAGAAATTTTAATTTTTCTTTAATCAATATTTTCTAGAAAACTATATAATTTGAATTTATAAAATATACGAAACAAACTCATTTTGGGCCAAAAAACCCAAGCCCAAATAAACTTTATATGCATTTTGAGTTTAAAGTTGGACTCAGATGATAGTGATTTAGTGTATTATAACATAGGTAAAAAAATCGTTTTTACCGAGATCTCAGCGTCTCGAAAAAAATCGTTTTTACCGAGATCTCAGCGTCTCAACCGATATCTCGGTATCTCGGATCTCAGTCGATATCTCTCTCTCCTAGTTTTTTTTTTTTGACAAATATCGACTGATTAAATGTGTATTGGGTGATATTAGTGAGATCTCGGCGAGATATTGGCCGATATCTCACCAGTATGGCCTATACAATGCGTATCAGCCAAGATTTGTAAACCGAGATTACAAGTTTACAACTACAATTCGGTCCGTTGCCCATGTTCCGGCTTGAGCTCTATAACTACAAGTCGAGCCCGGTCTCAGATTGGCCCAAAACTGTGCCCGGGCTGCCCGAGTTGCGGACCTAGTTTGACAAAAATAGAAAAAATCACCGGTGGAGTTTTCTCACTTGCCGTTGCCGGAACCTAACCTAAGGTACTTTCTTTGCTTCCTCTCACTCACCTCGCTTCCCACTCTCTCCCCTCTCTGTTTCTCTCTCTAAGGTAATTTCCCTCTTCTCTTCCTTCACCAGTGCTCTAGCATCCTTCAAATCAGCTATGTTTCAATTTGGGTTTGGGCCTCTTAGGGTAAATTACTGAAGATTCCTTTGGTTTTCTTCTATTTTTTTTCTCAAATAAATTTGGGGATAATAATTTACTTTATTTCTTTGAGGTGGTTCTTGGATTGCTTTCTACATTGTTATAGGAAGATATCAAATAATTTTTCTTTCTTAGGTTTATCATTTTTTGAAGGTTGCCATTCCATGAGCCGACTTCACACTCATGAAATTTTTTATGGTCAAATTAAACAAAATTTAGTTAGGTAAGGTGTAAAATAGACATTTTTATGAATATTGAAACTATAACTGAGAAACTGGCGAATGAGCAGAAATTGATTTCTGTGTCTCTTTGTATCTAAATTGGGGGTGCCTAAATCAAAACCCAAATTTTATTGTAGGCCCAATTGTTTAGTTGATATTTTCAAAAAAAATAAAAAATTCTGTACATGACTTCGTTTGGCTTGAGCAAATTCAGTCAAAATATCATACCTATATTTCCAAGTATTAATGGAAAAATAAGATTTACAAATATTTTAATATGGTGGGCGCCCTTGAATTTATGTCATTGTGGTGAATGGTTTGAATACAACAACAAATTGAATCTTTTGTTTCACTTTGGTTTGAGTGGATAAAAAAATTGTAAATCACATTTGGTGAAGTATCTAAGATCTTCTCAACTATAAATACAATAGGAGAATCAAAGACCCTACCTCTCCTAAATACTAAGCACGAGGACATTAGATAAAACTTCGGATGCACTCAACCCCCTTTCCCACAGTGAGGCCCTATCTTTCTGCCCTCACAACCTTTTCATTGCATTTTTAACTTTAACATTCTCCATTGAAGGATCATTCTTAACTCCTGACGTATAGAACCTTTTGAAATCATTAATTATTCAAGAAAATACATAAGAGAATCTCTAATTTTTTTTTTATTAAAAAAAAAAAAATACCAAGTAGAGATGGACCCAAGTTCATCTACATTGACCAGATCTCGCACAAATTTGTACAAAAATCGAGCAGCATCAAGTTGTCAATTTAGTAACACCCGATGACACCACAGTTGACACAGAAATTAAAAGAAAATCTGAACCAGTTTCCACTTCTGAGATTTCCCAAAGGCAAGATCACTGTTGGGAGGGACCAAGGCATAGAAAATCAAACATGTACTAACAAACAAAATATTGAATTAAGGCATATAAAATCATATTCTTATGAGTGAATAATGGAAAACATGATTCTTATGAGTGAAAAATATAATTCAAAAAGCTAATCCTGCAAGCAGGATAATCATGTCACTGGTGATGATGACGGTGACGGGGACGACAACGACAACTACAATCACGAAAAACTACTGATTTTCAATAAAAAGTAAAAAAAATCCACAAGGTCAGATGCTAGAATAATTCATCTCTCCTATCAACTGAGATAAGACCAGTATTTAGCTAATGAAGAAGCTTGCCTAATAAAACCCACACACACTGATCATGAGTATTTGGGAGAGCAATACCCACCATTGTACAGTTTCTTCTTGTAGGCTAATGCAGAAAACATATGAAAAATCAAGACCATTCTCCATTCATTCTTTATCAGTTGTTTCTGGATTCGGTCATGTGGGTCTGGAAACTGAACGTTATTTTTTCTGACTAGAGTTGGCCATAATTTTTCTATCACAACATTGTGATCATGCAACCAAACACAGAAATCTCTAAAAATGCAACACAAACTACCATTTTCTACAATCAACAAGACCCTTGCCAGGAAAAGGATGTAGAAGAATGTGGTGACAGATTCGCTGGCTTCTTAACCGGCTTACTTAACTGAAACACCGGGTGCCGGCAAAGCCGCCTCACTCCTTTCCTCAAACTCACTTTATCCAAAAAACCTTCGGCATCACCACTGTCATAGCCACCTCTACAACCACTGTCAGTGATCCCAGTCTCACATTCGACGGATGGACTGTCAGAAATAAGATCACGTTCGTCATCGGCTTCACTTTTGGTCTGACAGCTATAAAAACTCTCTTCAGCATCACTTGTTAATCTGGTGGGGGTGGAGCTGCTGAGCAAATACGTATCCAAGGCTATCCCATTAGTGACAATGGCATCTGTTTTCTCATGGGACCCTCCATCAGTTTCTCTAGTCAATGTTGATGAATTGGGTGACCGACTCTTGTCATTCGGAGACTCAGCACAAGAGGAGAAGGCCATTGCCTCTGCAGCTGATTCTTCTCTTTCTCGCAATTCTTTCATGATTAGCATCTTTAGGAAGTTCATCACTTGCACTGCATGGATCAATGCAGTTAAGGGATCTGCCATCTACAAGGAAATAAAATGATCAACAGTTAATTTACCATTGATTGCAAAACCTAATAAATATATCTGATGAACTACTATTAAGCATTGATCAAATGCCTGTAACATTGAAAGATATAGGAAAAAAATGAAGTAACTACGCATCTCACAGGTTATTGATCAATGATTAAATCATGTAATCGAAATTATTAGTGGGGATTCCACAAAATCCATATGACAGTATCCCAGCATGTAACTAATCAAAAGAAGCCATGCTGCTTCACAGAAAGAGATTTAACAACATAAATGCTTCCAAAAAATAATTCCATTTAGATTATGCTGATTCTTAGTTTATTTTTGTAATCATTTAGAATTTCTGACAATTTCCACATATAATCATGAAATACAGAAAAATTAACATACGATTTTTCTATGTTTTGATCAATTTTCATGGGAATGACAGTGTGTCAGGATTCTAAAAGTTGCCAACTTTAACAGCCTGAGCATGTTCAACATCAACACATTTAAGCATGTTCAAGTTAGAAAAACAGCACTTTTCCTTCTTTATTTTTATTTTCCCATTTACGAAGAAAAGAGAGTACTTAAGCTATAAACATTCTGTAACCTGAGTCATGTTGGGTGCAAAAACCATAGCAATGTTTCGTGCATTCATCTTGTTGTAATGTTCATGCTGCGCAACATCCGCCATCAGATTGATGGCCCAGTCAAGCAATGCTGCTTCTGTTGGTGGCAGGCTCCTCACTAACTGAGTACAATCTTCTTCTGTGTTGCAGTGCATCACCTGGTCTGGTGTGAGTGAGTCTAGTACTCCAGTTGGAAGTTCTCTAAACCAAGCCTGCATCATCATGAAAATCTAAGCATGGTAGGAAAGATATGGAATTATAGAAATTAAATAAACAGATAGGATCAGAGGATAAATACAAAATCAAATGTACAAAGAAATGGTGGATGGCCAGAGCATTGTTTTACAAGATATCCTTCTTACTCTGTCTATATAGAGTGTATGGGTAGTGTGACTCAGCATTTATTTGAAATCATGTATGTAAACAAGATAGAATCAAGCAAGCCTACAGCCAGCGAGAGAATGCAAATTGACATCAAATTGTTAAAGAAAGCATTCAACTCCACTTGGAATTCATACATACACATGAGTTGCCACCATCCATACATATATGACAATTATAAGTCCAACAATAAGAAGAAATATTTATGTATCTATTCCAAAATCTATGCTCAGAACTTCTGCCTTCAATTAGGATGAAAACTTGTCCATACACATTCCACAGCAAGCCATTCTTATCTGCCATACATGGCGTCGAGTTGGTCACCAACACTACTCTCTCTCCCCTATTTTCCATGAATGAAGAATAGAGAGGGTCATGTTTTTTCTGAAAGAATTATGAGAATGTGTATTATTGTACTTAAAAAAGGACATAACTGTGCCACCTTCCTTGAAACGTGTGCCACACAATGATACTTTAACAGAATAATCATCACACCTAAGACATCATTATCATCTACGCCATTTGTCTCATCTATTTTGTTGAAGAGGAATTGCACCATGATAATGATGGACATTGAGATTAAAAAGACAAGTATGAAAAGGACCATAATAAGTGTGAGAACCAGGTGCAGAGAGCTCATTATTTATTTATTTATTTGGAGCAGTGGAGAGCTCATTAAATTTCCAATAGGAGATTAGCTGCATCAATGATCTGCCTTGAGCCCTATTCACTTTAAGTATAAACCGAAAAAGTAGGATAATCAATTTAGAGCAATACCTTTATCAGACCTGCCAGACAATGCATATCAACTCCACGTGGTATGCTTCCCTTGTTTAGTTGGTCCCTGACATACTCCTCTTGGCTATTGTCAGCATTGATTCTGAAAATCCCTTCTGCCTTCAAGTACAATAGAGATGTAAGAAAAAACCATACATGTCTGCAAACAAAACTATTGACAGCAACTAAAATATTTGCTCGAATAGAAACATACTAAAAGGCCTCCTTGTGAATACAAGCGCCTCTGCATCAAGAGCAGAATTGTTGGAACACTATTTCCTCTTTGATCATAAGAACACTGCATCGAAGTGGCAGAAACTCCAAATACCCTCACACTGCACACACAGGAAAACTGATAGGGTCAAGCTACTCAGGAAGGATGATCATTCCCAAAGGAGCTAGAATCATAAAATCAATTTGGTCAAGTACCAATAAAAAAGTAAACTGACAGATTGTTTCTAATGATAATGAACCACATAGAATGTTGATACATGGAAACAAACAGAATTCAAAACAATAAATGGGATAAAGTGAACAAGAGTTTTTCTCTTTTTCAAGAACTCGTAGCACAGTTTTGAAGTGTTGGGTGTGCTACCTAAAGGCTGTTCGTTTGGGTCAGATCACCATTTATATGATTTTTTTAAAATAAGGCAAGATGGCGAAGTTTCAAGTTTATCTGTCAAAATAAAGGTGTACAATTAATTAAACTACTTGTATTTGGTGATACGAAATTACCAATAAGTCTAATGTTTTGACAGGGGACAGGAAGCAACCAGGTGGTTGTGGTTGTAGATGCACTAAAAGGGCATATATGAAACTTTTTCCTTGAAAGGCACATATGAAGCTTTTGTGGCCAGTCCAACTACAAGTCCAACATATGGCACCAAAGCCATACCACTGAAAAGATATGGATGGAGTCGAACAGAAAAGTTGGAAATGGTATTAGAGACTTTTTGGCAGTCCCTACTTTGAGAGTTCAGTTTACCATTCCTTGGACATGGAGCCACACCAAAAGTTTCACCAGAACATTGCAAATGGTTTGGATATTCTTGTTCAGCATGTACTACCAAACATTTCACAGAACACAAGAAGAACAAAATGGTAAACCTGGAAATTGCTCTTGAGAAAGGGAAAAAAATATCTATTTGAAGCCTGGAACTGATATTATAGGATGGTTGAACGCCTTGATTTTATTGAAGGTGCTGCTGCAGTTCGTTAACACTGTTAAGCAACCAATTTCTTCTACTCACTACTAGATGCATAGACAATTCTCTCCTAAATTGCAGTCACTTCATTAAGAGGTCATCAACCATAACCAACGCCAGTAGGACAATAACGCAAACATTATTTCTCATTCCTATCCAAACATGTGATTCCTGCATGAGCTTATCCAAAAATGCAAGAACCAGAAAACATGGCTGAACTCTGTGATGATGTGGTTTGAAAGTAGGGCAAAATAGCACAATTGTCCATACCAGGTACATTTCTTGGCATCGAAAATGGCTTGGTTTTATGTTACTAAACTAAGTATTTAGGTATTTGCTACATAAATTTCAAATTCCAAAAGTAAAGATATAGAGAATTGGCTGCAATTAATAAGAATAATCATGCTAAAACATCACACTATCAATTGTTAAAAGGCATGTGATTTGGTTGGTACTTCTGTTTAAGCTGTACGTAACTAGCTAAGAATGAAATGCTGAGTCTTTCTTATTTATTTCTTACTTTATAGGGAGAACAGAGAGGCCTACTAACAGTTGGGGCTTAAAAGCCCTCGTTTTCTCGTGTGTCATGTGTCAAAGGATGGGACCCACCCCTAACATGGCATGTGGGATGGATGGATAGAAATCAAGTGAACTTGGTGTCAACTTAAGGTGAGCCCATCAAGTCATTATAGCCTTGATTATTGGCCTCTAAATTTTATAACAGTATTAAATTTCAGCTTTGAGTGTTTAATCAATTAATGAGGATCAATCAGGAGGAGATTGACATGATCCCAATTTGAATACATAAAAGAGAAAATAGTTTGGAGGATTTGAATTGAGTGTGGGCCCACCCTTATGCTATATGGCATATGCCCATATGGTTTTTCCACATGGGCATTTTGTAGATTTACCCTTCTTAATTTAAGTGAAGAGATGCTCACTTTTTATGAGGTAGAACAGCCAATGTTACAGGGGTTAATCAATAGAAGAGATCGTAAACAAAAGAATCTTGATCAGTTTGATCAATTTTACCATGGAAACCACAAAGAGAATTTGCTCAATGCTACGTGATTTATTTGGGGTGGAAAGAGAGATGAAATCATTGTAAGGTCAAACTGGATGATCTCAAACCCATAAAACTGGTAAGCAACTATAGCCTTGGAGAAGTATAAACCATAAATCATAGTGAGGAGCTTGCGGAGCAAATGATTTTTCAGACACTCCTATTGATGTGTTAATCTTAAACTACCCTGATTTATTTTATTTTATTTTTTGGAAAAGGTTACACTACTTTTACAGAAAAAATCTACTGCATCTAATTGTAAAGGTGAGACAATTAAATATAACTTGGATGATTGTGCTTTGCTCATTTTTCCCAAAATCTCCATCCATTTTCTTCAAGATCCTACCAGAAAGTAAAAAGATTTAGAGCCTGTTTGGTAGAACCCAAGAATTCCTACGAAATTCTCCAAATATTGTCTTGTGAAATGGGATTCTAGAAAGGGAATCATGAAATGACCCAGAATTCAAATTCTAAGTGTGTGTGTGTGTGTGTGTGTATATATATATATATATAGTGTTATTTTGGAATTCCAAAGCATGAGCCACTTAAATTGCAGAGTTCTTAGACTCTAGTGAATAATTCAGAGCTTATTATTTGTGGGAAAGTTCACAAAGGAATTCCAGGTTTGACTAAACCAAAATGTAAAGTAGAAATTTTGAGATCCCACAGAATTCAAATTCCACGTTATGTATAAATTCCCATCTGAAATTGTCATTCTGGAAATACACAGCCTGAATCCCATTAGGTGTTTATTGCAGGAAATCTAAATTAAAGGTGGGAAGTCTAAATACTGCAGGGATCCACTTTGAAACAGACCCATAGTTTAAAAAGGTAAAACTTGGACTCAACACAGAACCCATTTGGTCAAGTGACACGGGCAAGCCTTCTGATTTGACTCAGGAACAGACAGAGTAACAATCTAAATTGAAACGACTACTAGAGTCTTTTTCCAAGTTTTAAAGTAAGCATTTAGCCTTGGAAGAGATGTCTGATAAACAGAGTCCTGTGTATCACGTGATCTCTGCTTTCTCCACCACCGATAGATATTCAGGAAAACATTGATTGCCAATTTTGAAATAATAGAGTTAATCCTAAAAATAGAAAGAACAGTCCACAATATCCATTGAATTTTCCAAGGTTAACAGATCTCTGTATATACACAATTTCATTGCTGCAATTCTCCACTACTAAAAAATAAATAAAAATGAATTTGCAGTTCCGAGAGAAGCAAATTTTGCAGAAATCAAAGTATTTTTTTAGTTTGCTAAGAAATCACAAAATCACAGAATCTTACCTTGCGCTGGGGACCCTTCGGGGAACGAGTGGCTCGAATTCGACAGGCAATCCAAGAAATCCATTGAACCGATCAAACGTGACATGAGCGATGTGCCTCACATCGGTCGGCCATCCAATATCCATGCCGCAGATATCATCCCCGCGCTCTACGCTGCAAGTCACCAGCGACTTGCGCAGAGCGGTAACGAGGATGGCCAGGAATGGATACTGTTGCTGGTGATGATTTCTCCCGCTCCTCTCTCTTCCATCTTTGCCCTCCTCTGACACATCGAGCAGAGGAGAAGATATCGGATTTGACGATTCCTCTTCCTCTTCTTCATCTTCTTCTTCTTCCTCTTCCTCATAAGGAATAGGCGGATGAGCTTCAATTACCGTGGTCCTCGGACCACAGGACCTCGAACCGAAGACTCTTGTCATGACTCCGAACAACAGTAGCAAAAAACCAGAAGAAAGAATACGAAGAAGAAGAAGAAGAAGAAGAAGAAGAGAGATTTACACGGAGGAAATGATATGAATAATGTAGAAGAAGAAGAAGAGATAGAGGGAAAAGAGAGAGGGGAGACGGTTAAGGATATACACGAAAGTGAATGGTGTGAGCGGGAGGAGAAGAAGAAGAAGAGATTGCCTGGGGAGGAGAAGATTGAACGATGGAAGAAGGAAGAGACAAGTGTCAGTTAATTTGGGTGAGTCGAGTCATTTTTATGCACAGAAAACTCCAAGCGACCGGCTCTCAATTTCTTTCTCCCGTGACTCTCTCATGTCTACAGTAAACTCCACTGCCAGTTAAGGTTTAACCGTACTGTGGCTGGCCTGTGGGGAGCCATTTCAAGGGTGGTTTAACCATGTCTCTGGCCTGGCCCCACTGGATTGGGTTGAGTTAGTTGTCCAAACATATTATTTATTTTTTAAGTTAAAATTATAATTTCCTTAATTCAATATAAATTTCTTTGTTAAAAATGATAAAATAAAAAAGTAATTTTGAATAAAAATGAAAAAGATGAGACATTCATTATTGTAGAGTGATTTAGGTTTTAAGTCCAACAGAGGCGGTGATAAAGCAATTTCGAACTTTTAAAGGTTGCTTTTATTACTATATACACTAAGGGAGCACTTACATACCTCCAGAAAATTTGCCTCTACACACTCGAATCTAGATTTTTGGATGAAATTACAATAACACGGAATACTGTTCAGCCCCATTCATTCGAATGAATAGAGTCCATTCATTCGAATGAATGGTGTTTATCAATGAATGTATGTTCATTCATTCGAATGAATGGGCTTCATTCATTCGAATGAATATTCATTCGAATGATTCCATTATGCGCTTCATTCATTCGGATTCATTCCTTCAGCTCAGCAAGCAGTAAAATTATTTAAATATTTATTTTTAAAACTTTAAACTTATTTTTTAAGTATTGTATATTTTCAAAATTTCTCAAATTGAATATCTAGATTAATTACAATAACCTGATAAAAATACCTTAAGACTTCAAGGTCTTTTGACACTCCTAAATATTTAAAACACAGTATTTTACAAATAAGGGTATCCCTAGGCTGTGTCGAAAACACATTTGGAAGTGTCAAAAGACCTTGAAGTCTTAAGGTATTTTTATCAACTTATTTTAATTAGTCTAAATATTTAATTTGAGAAATTTTGAAAATACACAGTGCTTAAAAATAACTGTCTATATTTTAAAACATAGACTGTTATTTTTGAAGCACTGTGTATTTCCAAAATTTCTCAAATTGAATATATAGACTAATTAAAATAACCTGATAAAAATACCTTAAGACTTCAAGGTCTTTTGACACCTTCAAATGTGTTTTCGACACAACCTACACAGCCTAGGGATACCCTCATTTGTAAAATACTGTGTTTTAAATATTTAGGAGTGTCAAAAGACCTTTAAGTCTTAAGGTATTTTTATCAGGTTATTTTAATTAGTCTAAATATTCAATTTGAGAAATTTTGAAAATACACAGTGCTTAAAAAATAACTGTCTATATTTTAAAACATAGACCGTTATTTTTGAAGCACTGTGTATTTTCAAAATTTCTCAAATTGAATATCTAGACTAATTAAAATAACCTGATAAAAATACCTTAAGACTTTAAGGTCTTTTGATACTTCCAAATGTGTTTTCGACACAGCCTAGGGATACCCTTATTTGTTAAATACTGTGTTTTAAATATTTAGGAGTGTCAAAAGACCTTAAAGTCTTAAGGTATTTTTATCAGGTTATTGTAATTAATTTAGATATTTAATTTGAGAGATTTTGGAAATATATAATGCTTAAAAAATAAGTTTAAAGTTTTAAAAATAAATATTTAAATAATTTTACTGCTTGCTGCAGCTGAAGGAATGAATCCGAATGAATGAAGCGCATAATGTAATCATTCGAATGAATGGTCTTCATTCATTCGACGAATGAATGAAGTCCATTCATTCGAATGAATGAACATACATTCATTGATAAACACCATTCATTCGAATGAATGGGGCTGAACAGTATTCCGTGTTACTGTTCAGCCCATTCATTCGAATGAATCCAAAATGAACTGGGCATTCATTTGAATGAATGGAAATGCGGGGGCAGAATCGTAATTTCACCTGAAAATCCGGATTCGGGTGTGTAGAGGCAGATTTTTTGGGTGTGTGTAAGTGCTCCCATACACTAATTCTTTCAATGAATAAAAACATGTGTATACTATTGTCACAAATATCGGTGGTGTTTTTAAATTTACCACATTTTTATCGGCAAAATACCATTACCTTATTAAAAGCGCATTTTTATTGATACGACGATAAATTCTGGATAAAATCACTTTAAAAATGCGATAAATGGTAATATCGCAATAATATCTTAGGTAAATTTCAGGTAAATTCTTTATTACCATTTTAATTTTTTTAATTTTTTAATTTATTCTATTTTTATTATTTTTTAATATTATAATTTCTTCAAGATTTTCTTGTTAAATTCTCAGTAAAAATCTGAGAATTTGAAAATATCCTGATATTATCAATCGACATTAATATCTCGAGACAGAATTTGTGACAATGGTGTATACCAGGTGGGAAATATTTAATTTAAGTTAGATTGGTTTAAAGAGTGATTTGCTCTTAATTTAGTTTAACTTGAATTTAATACAAAATTAGCATATGATATCTCAGACGGTGAAGTAAGATTTAAAAGGTAGAAAGTACATTTAATAAAGTTTGACAGATACCATACATGCTCGGACCTTTTATCTTAGGAAGGGTAAAAATATCGGAGCTGATATTTACCAATATTTTCTCTCTTTCAAAATTTTTATTGATATTAGTCAATATTTTTTGATATTTTAAATATCGACGGATATTATGGTCAGTATCTCATTCGAGATATCGACTATATATAGTAGACCTGATATGATACAAATCAACCGATATTTGCACATGGGATCTTTAAGTTAGCATATGTGATTGGTAGCGATTTCTCTCAAAACCATAAAAATTGAAGGGTTTGATATATTATAGTAGTGTCTGATACGTGTATGGTAAAAACCTGACCATTCATGTCTCTAGATTAGGGCTCAAATTAATTTCTTTCTTATAAAAAGCTGAATTTGATTACAACTTTTTCTAGTTCAAATAGAGAGTCATGCTAGTTAGACCTAGAAATAGTCAGAAGCATATGTCATGGTTAAAAAGAAAAAGAAAATTAAGGTTGAAAATTCAATTAAATTGAAAATTTGATTTACCCTTTTAAAAAAATATAAACAACACATTGAGATTTTTCAATAAAGTTTTTTCTTTTACTTATTTATTTTTTACGATCAAGGTATTCAGAAGTATCATTTGACTAATCCTTAAGAACATGCGCAAGCTTATGTATCCATACACATTGAGTAAATCTATCGGAAATGGTCCTATGAATTTACTTTCTTAAGTGTATTTGTATTAAAAGATATTGATTATTTAAATTTATATATTGCAATATTAAAAA
The DNA here is from genome assembly GCA_013350335.1 of Chimonanthus salicifolius. Taxonomy (NCBI): domain Eukaryota; kingdom Viridiplantae; phylum Streptophyta; class Magnoliopsida; order Laurales; family Calycanthaceae; genus Chimonanthus; species Chimonanthus salicifolius. The sequence goes on along the minus strand of CM023539.1, from coordinate 68,462,486 downwards.
AAAGTGAGATGCAAAGTGATTCGGGTCAGATATGGATCTAAGAAAGAAGTGAAAAATGGATAAATGCTCCTTGTTATAAAATTTCAAAGAATGACTTAATTAGAAACATAGATTGAATTTGAGAAACAGAAAGAGGAGAATAATTTAAATAATAATTAAAAAATATCTTATATAATATCACAAATAATATTCTATGGGATTCGAAGTTTTTTCAAAAGAAGCTTCTCAAACTTAGTCAAGAATATAGACACAAATCTCAATCTTCTATAATTTCTAAACTTTCAAATACCCATTGACATTGGTTTGACATGTATGATTGTGGGATTTGATGGGTGGGATTCATGTATAATTAATATCTTTATTTTCCCTTGAATTACAAGGAACCCAAATAGTGGGTAATGATTTATTATTATTATTATTTTTTTCCCCTCCATGTTGATCTCACTCTTTTATTTTAATAATATATTTGTTAAAGATGATAAATAAATCCATCCGTGAATATGCATTGTTTAGAAACTTCCAAGTCCGTACCCCATGATTAAACTCGGGTGAGTCATGGTCTAAATCAAAACTCGGTATTTAATATTCATAAAAATAAGAAGATGAGTGGTAGTGAGTCTTTTTTTAAGACTAACGTATTCAGACATTTCACTTGACTAATCTTTGAGACATGTGTAAATCTCTCCATCAGTATACGTAGAGTAAAGAACAAAGAGAAATAACCTTTTTTTAATTAAAGAGGACTTAATTCTAAAATTTTTCGCAAACAAAAAGACAGTTAATTAAAAAGTTCAAACTAATATTTATGAATTGCTTAACAATTACAAATAGTTACTCAACAACATTTATACTTGACTCGTGTATTTTAAGAGTATGTTTGGTCACCAACCATCTACAATTTAATTTTATAAACTCTAATAGGAAGGATTGTTTCTCGATGTCGATCCTATTAAAACTATTAGGATATCAAAAATTTAGATTGATTAGATTATGATGAGATTATGTCATTGTTAAGAGATAAACCATAATATATATCAATTTGATTAACCTAAATCTTAAATATCTTAACAAAAGATGATGTTTTCCAATTTTTTTATACGAAACATGGTATGTTCTTCTTACCACATAAATGATAAATATATAATTTTAGTCTTTTTTTTTTTTTTCCTACCTTTATGAACATATAACATACCTGCTCTTTCCATTGGTGTTGTTTCAACTTTCAAGATATTTTAAATGACATTTCCATACTTAATTTCTATATTTTTTTCTACTTTTGTCCAAAAAGGTCCATGGAAAATTGGAGCATTGGACAATTCTAACCACCATCTATTGTGAGAATGGAGAAGAATACATTCAATTCTTTGTTAAAAAACTACTTAAAATTTTAATTGATGAATTTTTTATGATTAAGGTGCTCAGGTCTCTTAGAACACCCGATTAATTCTCAAGGCATGTAAAAACCTTATCCATTAAAATTGGGTAACTCTACATGGAGTGGCCTCTTAGGATTGAGTGAGAATTGAACTCATAACTCCCTATGATGGACACCATGTGCGGGCGGATGCGAGGCACTGGTAGACTGCAACACTAGTAGACTACTATGATAGGTGAGCATTAGTTCCATGTCTGAACGGTCTCGTCTAATGTGAAATTCATAAGTAGGATGCTTACACTTCATTGTATGGAGGTTTTTTTTTTTTTTCTAAGGGGAACCTTTGAGAAAACAAAACCGTGTATTAGTATGGGTTGGCAAAGCAGACAATATTTATATAAGTAGGGATGAGTCGTTACACTTCCGCTTCCTAAAATGTGTTATTGGTCATCACTCCAACCCCTTTAGATTAAGTTTAATTGATGATTGGATGGTAGATTCATCTATGCTCATGAAAGCTAATGATAGTATATAATCATTTATCTTATAAAAATGATTTCTACTTGCCAAATAATTAAAGAGTGGATGAAGTTCAAACTCTTATTATTCTCTTTGAATATATACTTCTTATCCAAAAAAAATCACCTCGGCAATATCGCCTATGGGTAACATCCCCACTTGAGCTCTCATGTAGGGCTCATTGTAGTATCAAATGACACTTTCTAATTCTAGTCATCTACTCTCGTTAAGATAATATCCATCTAAAACTAATCTTATTTTTACCATTGATTGTTGGTACCTTAAAAATCATGACTTTCGAATACTAAACACTTGGCCCGACTGTTCCTCTTTGTTGACGTGTCTTCTTCTTTGTGTACTATCCAGCTTGTTGTTGATCTTTTAGAGTCAAGAAAGTCACTGTATTAAGTTCACTAGAATTAAAATGAGTCATCTGCTTCAGTGAACTTTATCTATACCATTTTAAATGTACTTCGAATTAATATCATTTTTACAGATAATTTTTTACGAAAAACATCATCCTAAGAATATCTTTCGAACTCAACTATCTTCGTACATTGAACCTAGGGCTAAAATCGGGTTGGATCGGGTTTTTTATAACCCAACCTGACCCGAGTTACTAATATATGGACCCGATCCGACCTGACCCGAACTTTTGACCTAGACGTCTTGATCCGACCGACTCGAATTATAATCCGACTCAACCCAAAACCCGACCCGACCCGACCCGCATTTTAAACCTTCTTTAGCCTACTTTTTACCGAGTCGAGTCGCGTTTGATCGAGTCGGTCGGATTAACTTAAAAATCTCTCAACTCAATCCGACTCGAATTCAATGCGGGTTTCTGACTTCTAAACCCAACCTGACCCCCTGACCCGACTTTCATAACCCGACCCACATGGTTTTCGGGTCGGGTCATGCGGGTTCAGGCCAAAACCCGACTCGAGTTTCACCCCTAATTGAACCTCACCTTAATGAGTCTTTCGAACTCTAGTAACTTCAAAATTGTGATGATGTTTTTAATAACTAAATCATACAATTATCAAATTAAATTTGAATTAAATTAAATTAATGAGAGAAACAGATCTAACAAAGTCCACATGGGTGTAACTCAACTGGTTAACCTCCCGTTTCAAGAAGTGGAAGGTATCAAGTGCAAACTCCCATGACCTAACCTGGAGTACCCTAAGGGCAGTGATTATCATCCGTAGAGATTTTACGCTCGGTTTCTTACCGTTTCCTACATGTAACTTAAAAAAAAAAAAAACAGATCTAACAAACATTGACCCCATTGTCACCCCACCAAAGTATCAAAGACACATAGATGAGCAGTATTACCACACAGACAGACAAAAAGGATAAGCCTCTCGTCTGTAGCTCCAGCAAGTCGCCAACCTGCACATGGGATGCCAATCATCTTACATTCTCTTCTACTTCTACGCTTCTACTGTTCTCCAAACTCTTTTTACTTTCACAAGTATATTCTATGTATTTCGTCGTTTATGTTATCTGTCATTCAAATACTTGTTTCACTCTAATTTTTATCAAAACTACAAATGATCATTGAAAAACTTTACAAAGGCAATGTTGAATTTTCTTTTTTAAGAAATCAGATTTTTTATTTTCACATGTACTTTATCTACTTCGGTGAAAAAAATGATCATCTAGATTGCATTTGAACAAGAAAAAGATTTTTTTAGAAAAGGATTTTCCTAAGTAGGTAGGTGATTCTCTCACTCTCTTATATGGTGAAGTAATTTTCTTTTACCGTGAAGGGGTTTTTAGATTTGGATTGAAGAGAGCAAAATAGAGATTTTCTTGCCTCTTACATCAGTTACTAAATAAGGGTAAATGAAGGTTATCCTCGTTTTCACCCTTCTAACCTTTATCCAAATGCTTCCTAGGTTTTCAATCCAAATTGAAACCTATTGATTCCAATCCTTTGGGAAGGTTTAAGCAATTGAGATCGATCAAATAAATGATCTATTTTATGTATATCAATTCAATATTTTCTTTTAATGATCGAAAGTGTTCCGGTGTTTTACCTGACTAATCTTTCGGAACATATGAAAACCTCTCAATCCGCACATAAGACCCCTACTTTAGATAAAACTAGTAGGTGTTTAAGCAATGGGGTTTATGATATATGAATGCTGGCTTCATTAAAAAAAGGTCATTCTATAAAATGACAATTTTACCAATGGTGAAAACAATGAACTCAAATGACATATCTCATATAAATATTAAAATTGTTGTGGTGATGATAATGATATTTAATTTTAGAAAATATCTTATTGACATAGTTATATATACTTATACTATAATAGTTCATGGAATGAGTAACTAAGTTTAAATAATACAAAATTAAAATCTAAAAATAATTATTAATTAAATGAGAAATGCCTTTTTCCCATGTGCTTATTCACGTGACTGATTCATGGAAAAATAGTTCTGCCATGTGACATGCCACTGGCATCTCCTACGGGCAACCCCTTTTCAAAAGAGTATACTCCATGCTTTCAGTATCATTTATTGATTAATATAATCCAGTGCATTAGGTGTACTTTAATCTCCATTTCAACCATGAACAAAATCATCTCAGTGCAATGGTTAGGCACATTCCACTTTTGGGACTTTCGGATTAACTTATTGAGGACTATATCAGTTTATTTCTTTGCTCAACTAACTTTCTAAAAATATTTGAAAAAAAGAACTCTAGAACATGCAAAATTTTGAATGGACAAGATCATCCGATTTGCATAAGTTTTTATTAGGGCTGCAACTCGGGTCGGGTGGGTCAGTTTCCTTAAAACCCAACTCGACCCGAGTTGATATATATGGAACCAGACCCGAATTCTGAATCCGAATCTCACAACCCGACCCGACCCGAATTCTAACCCGAATTCTGACCCGACTCGCATTTTGAACTCATTTTAGACTAATTTTAGCCGGGTCGGATCGGGTTAACTTATAAAATCCTCAATCCTATCAGACCCGAATTTCATGTAGATTTTTATATTCTTAGCCCGACTAGACCCGCTGACCCAAAATTCTCGACTCGACCCGCATGATTTCTCGGGTCGGATTTTGACCCGACCCGAGTTGCGGCCCTAATTTTTATAAAATTTAACTATAAAAAAAGAGTGAAGATACACAGATATTAAAAAGTTGATTTCAAATAAATAGAATAAGGCGTTAATGATGTTGATGACCAAATTTAGATTCATAAAATATCATGAAAAATTTAAAATAAATAACCAAGAAAATTAAAACTTTCTTATTAAAATTTGTACATTAGCTTATTAAAAAACTCTAATTATATTTGACCTCATGACTCACAATAGCAAATTTCTATTCCTTTCCTACTTGGAAGCATATGTGTGCTCCCATATAGAGGATGGACCACACAAGTTGTCACTATGGATGTGTACATTGTCTAATAATTTAATGGTTTTAGGTCCCATTGAGGGCCCCTTTTAGGGACTAAATTCTAATCCTCCAACAACACAAGAGTGGGACACTCAACATGTTTCCCTAAGGTTTGAACATGTTGGTTGTTTGTACTTAGGGTTATATCTAACTTTATGTGTTTTTATGTATCTAATTCTTCATTAGAGCACGAATTTGACAATGTTTGGTTGGATTATAGAGTTTCAAGGGAAAAGTATGTTTAATGATGATAATGACTTTGATGTGACTTTGAAAGCATAATTCTACCATAAAACTTGCTACTCAAATGACATTTAGTTACGAATCGGGTCCGGCATGCATGAAGATTTTAGTATATACGAGATTTTCTCCGGTAGTCTGGTTGATTGGATGTTTTCATTTTCATCGGATATCAATTTGTATTCAAGAGAAAATCTCGTATATGCCAAGTCAATAAGAAAAGAGTTTAAACTATTTTTTATTTATTTATGTTTATACTATTTTTTTTTCTCTCATACTCATTATCATCTCATAAATTAGATTACAACTCAATCTAAATTCATTTTGAAATGCAATTATTGTTGAACTAAGCTGAAGTCCTAATGACGGTTCGAACATTTCAACCTTTAAAACTATATTTAAAATGATTTGATTCAAAGGTAATTCTATTAAATTAACTCATTTTAACCGTCTAATATAAATTTTATAAAAATTTAGTTATTGAATTTAGGATCAATTAATTTACAGCCAATAATTTGTCACTTTTTGTTGGTTTGAACTTTCTCTTTCAGGTGAGCAACTACACTGGTAAGTAAATAGGATGAAACATCAACTAACATTGACCTCGTGCTTGAACTTGATACCAATCGTCAGAGTGACGAATTCTTAAAGATAGCAAAAAGGCATCGTCCAACCAACGCAACCACAACATTCCAGTTTTGTCGTTCATTCAACTGATTTTCTACCTAGGTTATCTTCAGAGTGACGAATCTTTAGAAAGAACAAACAGACATTATCCAACGAACACAACAACAACTTTACAGTTTGATCATTCATTAAAATAATTTTCGTAAAAAAATATTTCAATAGTTGTATTTTTCTAAGCCTATGTAAAACATTTAAATTGCAAAAATAATAAAAAAATTGAATAAAACACTTAAATATAGTCATCAATATAAATATAATATATATATAAAGATAGACCAAAGCCTTCTAAGTTATTAAATTCTATATTAAAATATTTTATTACTTTTAACTATTTGTTAGGTGAATTTTGTCTATTTTTATCAATATAAAAAAATTTATTTAATGCATGAATAATCAAAATTCATTTTATAATTATCTGAACATGAAAATAAAATTGAATTAAAAATCTGTATATACATACTAGCAGCTCATAATTTTTTTTGTGAACAGGAGTGCGTAAAAAGAATGTGGGCCTCACATGGAATCTGTGTTGGTGGTTGGAGTTGAGCAGAATAAGATGAGCTGCTTTTGTTCTATATATGGGTATGGGCTCCACTTTGATGGGCACAGATCCACATGGTTCGTCAAGAACAGTTAAAAATAAAAATAAAAACTGTTTTGTCTAAGGATGTCACAATCATGAGTTTCGCGCCCAATTTTTTATGAGAAATTATCAGTTGTGATTGGATTCTCAATGAATTGGTATCAATTTCTAAATTGGTTTGGACTTGGAACAAAATTGTTAGGTTCATTTTTTAATTTCATCTAAAAATTAATTGAAAGATTGTGATTGAAAATTTACTTCTGAATCCGTTCACAATGAATCCTTTCGGAAAGTTTTATCATCTATACCAGGGATAAAAATCCCGGTGATATATTTTTTTTTTGGAAATTTAGGTTGTATATATATATTATTTTCTGAATAAAAAAATAAAAAACTGAAAAACCTGTCTGGTTATTTTTTTTTTTTTTTAAATTTGAAAAGGAAAATATCGGCCAGACCTACTACCGAAATAGACTTTTTTTTTTTTAAAAAAATGGTAATATTTAATGATATCGACCGATATCTAGCTGCTATATGGGCCATATCGGCTAAAATGATGCTTGTACGGCTGATACATCTTGAGTTCAAAAATCCGAGATCTCTCGACCGATATGATACGTATCACTCGATATTTGTTTCCCTATCTATTATATTAAAACTTCTTACACAAAGGTGACACTGTATCTTAAGGCTCTTAGGGGGCCATCAACCGATGTGGGGTTTAATTTACAAGTATAAATATGTTTTGAATGATATTTTTCATAAAAATATAGATTCATTATTTTTTAAATACTACGTATAATTTTTAAAGGTTCAAGGACCAATAGTTAAAATGGGTCAATCTTAGACTTTTATAATCCAACAATGAGACAACTAAAAACGTGTGCATATGGATCTAATTCTTAGGATAGATGGGTGTGAGGGGGATACAATGTATTTTGGTTAATCCCAGGTTAGGTAAGGTTTTGTCAAATCTACTCACTATATTTGAAATCTTATTGAGTCAAGTCAACTTAGACCGACTTGACTGAGTTTTTTCAAATCTTATCAATATAATATAAACAGACCAAATTATCTACTTAACTACATGAGTTGACCCACAATCTAATTTAACTTGACTCGAATTGATTGGTCCAAATTAAAAGTGGTTTGGGATTTTAAAAATGAATTTGATTATGGATAGAGTGTTAAAGGTTAAAATATGTGTTGAGTGAAAAAAATAATACAAGTGAGCATGGATTTATGTAACGACTTGACCTGAATATAGGGCTTAAGGCTTGACTCAGTGTAAAATTGTCCGCTCTTGGCCAAAAAACAGAGGCCTCACAGTTTTGCCTTGGGCTTGGCTCACATACATAGGCCCAAAGCACGACACCTGGTATCAGAGTACGCAGCGAGATATTGTCCTCTTTGGGTCTACCCCTCAAGGATTTGTTTCCACTACCCATCCACTGGGCTGGAACGCGTCACCTAATATCAGAGTAGCAGCAAGATATTATCGTCTTTGGATCCACCTATCAAGGATTTGTTTCCACTACCCATCCACTGGACTGGAACGCGTCACACTAAGTTATTATGGGCCTCTTATAAACCCCAAAAAAATTTTCCTTACTTCCGATGTGGGACTTACACAATAATGCCCACACTGAGCTGGCTGGCGCTCCTGTCTTATCCGGGGGTATCACAATTTAGCTCTCACCTCAATAGATCTGTCTATACTGTACCTTTATTCAGGATATTTGACTCATTTTATTAATATTTATTGCTATTTTAATATCATCATTTGATATTTTTATTACTTTTGATCAAATTCATGTGAGTGTAATTTCAATTATACCAGACATCCACTCATTCTAGTTCACCACCTTGTGGGCAGTGGTGTAGCTAGCTTCAAATGTTATAAATGAAACTCTTCAACTGATTGAATTTTTATAAATGTATATTTCATTAGTTCTCAACTTCTTTAATGACAAAATTATTGATTGATTCTTTTTTTTTATTATTATTATTATTAAGAGGACTGTAATTTGCATATATGGGTTTTAATGATAAAGACTATTATCACTTTTTCCCAAATCTTAATTGTAGATAAAGCGATCATTGATTATAATATTGACTTCCAATTAAATAGATAATCTAAGCGTGAAAATATAATTTATTGTTGATTTTCTTTTGTCAAGATCATTTTCAAAGTTGGTATTTACATATTTGAGAACATTACATTCTTAAATATAATTGGCCTATAATTGATGTCAAACATCAACACAACATTCTATGTACTTTTCAAGTAATTCAAAATTCACTTAACTTGCCATTTTACTTCTCCTTGATTTGTCTTGTATCTATTAAGTACACTTATTACTGGTTAAATATCTAGTCTATTGTGTTAGGATCTCGACTTTCAATATTTTATAAACTCCTAGCTCTCCTTCTTTCGATTTGGGACTCGTTTGCAGCAGTCTCAACCTACTGAATTCCATAAAATGCTATCAATTTTTAAACAAAAATGTTTATATCCATCGTAATCATATTAGAAATGGAAAAAAATAGTTCTTTTTTAATTCGGACATTAATAAAAAAAAGGTTAAATAGATAAGAATTTTACATTCAAAATTAGTTTTCTCAAATCGACTCATCATTTCAATCAAATAAAATAACTAAGAGGTACATTTGCTTCCTATACACTTCATGCATGAATGAATATTTGCCCCCATTTGATGTTCCATGAGTTATGATGGATCACTTGATGGAACATTATGGGTGTCCATCGATAAGGAAAAGGGTATCTGAGGGGTTGGGGTTGGCTTCCAGCCAGCTGGACCTTTAAATGATAGATGAATTATTCCCCCTCCCCAACCAATTTTCCTCTGTTGCTTATTTTAGAAGCATTAATTCATATCACATGTAATATTTTCACATGCAGATTATCAATACACTGATAGTAGGGCTGAAATCGGGGTTGGACCGGATTTTTTAAAACTCAAACTGACCCGAGTCAATATTTGGAACTCAACTCGATCTGGATTGAACTATTGATCCAAAATTCTCGACCCAACCCAACCCGAATTCTAAGTCGACTCAACTCGAATTCTGATCCGACCTGTATTCTAAACCCATTTTAACCAGGGCGGGTTGGGTTAGATTGGGTTAACTTGAAAATTTCTCGATCCAACCCGATCCGAATTCCATGCTGGTTTTTGTCTTCTCAACCCGACCCAACTCACATGACCCGACCCAAATGATTTCTTGGGTCGGGTTTTGAGTTTCAACCCTAACTAATAGTTACAATGGATATGATTAGAGTTTCATGTAAATGTGTGAAAAAAGGGGAAAAAAATATTTTCCTCCTTAAAGGTGTCATTTAACAAATAAGACAGAGTCTTTATAAAATACATTTGATATTAAGAGATTTTCGACAAATCTGAGTGGACGATGCACCACACCAGCCACCCAAAGAAAGTGATTTAAAATAAGTGTTTTGACGATTCTTTTTAAAGAAATAAGTATAAAAGAGGGTGCTTAATTTTTAGTCTCATAATAACTTATTATGATCATCATCATATATCATTCTTTTTCATTTATAAGAGATAATTTTTTATGTTCTATATTTGCATGTTATTATATCAAAAGTCATATCTTCTATCATCCTAAATGTATGGATCATGTTCTAATATAGTAATTTTTAATGATATTTTTTTACTATAATTTAACCCAGGAGTTTAAAAAATGTCACGGCCGATAACCGAATATCGGCCGTGAAATTTCTCTCTTATTATTTTTTAATTAAAATGATCAATATTAGCCGATATATAAAGGTATAAAAATTAATATATATCGTCCGATATTTAATTCCTTGATCTCACCCATCATTGCATATTTTTTCTAGGGCTGAAATCGGGTCGGGTCGGGTCGAGTTTTTTAAAACCCAACTCGGCCCGAGTTACTAATATATGGAACCCGACCCGGACTTTTGACCAGGACATCTTGACCGACCCGACCCGACCCGACCCTAATTATAACCCGACTCAACCTGAAACCCGACCCGAACAGCATTTTAAACCTACTTTAGCCTTCTTTTTTCCGGGTCGGGTTGGGTTTAATCGGGTCGGGTCGGGTTAACTTAAAAATCTCTCAACTTAATCCGACCCGAATTCAATGTGGGTTTTTGACTTCCCAACCGGACCCAACCCGCTGACACACCTTTCATAACCAAACCCGCATGATTTTCGGGTCAGGTCAGGCGCGTTTGGGCCAAAACCCAACCCGAGTTTCACCTCTAATTTTTTCTTAGTTTTCTTCATTGTCCGGTATTCAACATTTTAAAGTATTATTAGTTTAATTATTATCGTATAGAGTTGCATTTTTAATCTATCTAATATCTTTTACTAGCAGGAGTGTAAATCTCGGTTTTGAAAACCTTGATATTTCTTGTATCAATCGATATTGTTAGTTTTTTTTTTTTTTTAAATAAATAAATAGAAGAGATAAATTTATCAACCGAGATTTATTCCCCTGTCCAGTAATTTCCATTTTGCCATCTTACACCCACTTTAGTCGTGTGTTCCTTGAATTTTTTTTTAAAATGTTTAGGAAGATAGAAGAAAATCCAATTTTTTTAAAAATCTTCGTCTATTCTCATACTTTCCCGAGATGAGACATTAGTGTGAATAATATTAGTGACTAATGTCATCAGATCCATGAAGGATTTGCAATCATGAGACCATATTTGGAAGTAAGAACATTCCTAGATCGGATGTGATGATTGCAGTATAATTCCAATTCCCAAATGGAGAGATGTGAATTCACTTTTATTGCACGCAATTACCTTTTTCAAAATTTGGGCCAGATCAAGCAGTCCAAGAATAATTGAGATCAGATTTCTTTTTCATTTATTTATTTATTTATTTTTATCAAAATCATCTGTTGTTGTTGGGATTTTGAAGCTTGCCTCCTTTTAGTGTAATCCATATATGAAGAAATTCAGGTTATATTTGTTAGGGGTGAGGGAATTTGAATTAGTTAGAAAAGCAGACAATATCACACGGAGTATGAACGGAGGCCACGATCCACATCAATCGTATATCAAACTGTTTCTAAAACAATGATATTTCTTCATGGTTGGGTTCCGCAATGAATGAGCTTTCCGATACTTGGCTAAAGTCACTCCAACGGTCCAAATATCAATCTGAATTGATTCAATCAAATATTGACGTATCAGTGAGACATCGCATCAGCAATTATCAACAACATTTGATTGTTTTGTTGCGTATCAAATTAAAAAATAATTTTCTAAAAATAAAAAATATATGGTGTCAGTGATATATTAGTGATCTATGACCATCTTGGTGATATCTCAATCAAGTATCAGTAATACATCACTGAATCGGGTGTATCCGATATGTATCAGTTGAAATATATTGAATTAGTCCAAAATCATTATGTATCGTATTAGCTAATATTCGAATCCCTACTTGTGACATTCAACCGAATTGAGTCGAGTTTGACCAGAGATTGAATAATGGCTGTGGAGGGTCACTGAGCCATCAGCCATCCATGTACCGGTCCATATGTTAGGTTGGACAGGATGGATCCATGTCCTTACTTACCTAATGAGTTGTAGGGATGGCAACATTTTAACAAATGGTGGTGCATGAATTGCATGAGATTTCACCTTCCAAAGATTCCTCAAAGATTGGATTGGAACTAACAGATTTGCCAATTTTACACGCCACCCTTGTGTTAAATATGAGCTAACAATTTTTAATCCGATCCTATAACTCAGTAAAATAGAGTTTTGATTGAGTTATTGACCGGGTTTAAATACTTTGAAATTGAAAGAGTTTGGTCCGAAAATTCAAAATAAATAGGTTGAGTAATCCAATTTGAGCTTCGAAAAATGTTGGATACAAACTTGTTACTTCAACTCAAATTAAAAATATTGACTTATTTAATAAATGAGTTAATCTTATTTGAACCTATTTATTTAATAAATAGATGAAATTGAGAGTTTAAAATAATGATTTTATGATTCAAACTCAACTTTGCCTCCAACAAGACCCATTGCCACCCTATGTTTGATGTATCTATTCCTGACTTTGAGTTGATTTGGGACATTTTCCTAAATTTAGATCTGGCAACTGGTCGGGTCGGGTTAGGTTCGGGTTACTCTAATTTGATAGGTCTATTTCAGAAATTGTTAAATGGGTTAAATCAGTTTGGGACTATTCTAGGTTCTGGTTTAGTTCGGATTACTCATTTATTTGAATAAGGATTTTTTTTTTCAATACACATACCAAGGTTACTATGTAAATCGGTGTAAACCTCTCATATAGTTCAATGTATTTCATATAGATATGGGAATAATTGGGTTAGTCAGATCTACCCATTTATAATTGATTTTGGATCAGATCTATCCCTTTATAAACGTGATCGAGTTTACTCATCATCTATTAAACAGTTTAGATCGGTTCGAGTAATTTATTAAAATAGGTCAGTTTGATTCGAGTTACCTAATCACATTAGGTCAAATTATATCGTCTATGTACAATAACATTGAGGTTAGGCATGTTTTAACTTCAGATAGGTTGTACTTCAGATTGGATCGTATCAACTATCAAGTGGATCGGGTTCAATTGTTAAGTGGACCATAAGCTAAGTGTTCTCTGGATTATCAGGTCCACCCAACATGACAGAGGGGGAAGACTAACATGGGTATGCTACATTTTTAGAAGTATTTAATTGAATTAACACTTTAATAGATTTAAATATATTAAAATACTTCAATTAACACTTTAATTCAATTAACACTTTAATATATGAATCTATTTTAAAGAGCAAAGAATGTAAAATAAATTAATATCTCTAATCTTATGATTTATTTTAATAATTAGAAAATGATATTTAAAAAGAAAAGCTTTAGAAAAAAAATTGGAAAGATCAAATAAAGGGAAATTTTGCCTGTGTGCCAACCTCATTTTGTACATATTCCATACAACTCATGTGGTCCAATTTAAACAATAATGAGCAGACAGCCTACCTAATGTCTTTATCCCAATTCTATTTGAGTCATAAGATTTCTGAGTTAGTTAATACCATTCAACTCGGCAGAAGAAAATGCAGGTAGATGGCACCTGGACCTGTGTACCTATTCTTGGAAACAGAGTAGATTCCTAAATTAATTACATTAGTTGAGATGATGAGCTTTCTGCATTTTAAGATCCATTTAAATATAAACAATGGAAAATATTATGGGATTGTCACCTCAAGGTTGGGTTATTATTGGAACTAACATTGTACAATTGTAATTTTAGATAGTAAAGTTTTTTTTTTTTTCTGATCAAGATGTCTGTATCTCTTAGAGTATTTGATTAATCTTTTGGGTATATGTAAGTCTTCCTATGCATACACACCGATTAATTTAACGGGGAGTGGCCCTTTGGAATAGAGAATTGAGCGAGATTCGAACTCGGAACTCTCCCTTCTTGAAGGAGATTTTTGACCATCAGTTCAACTCCTTTGAGTTTTAAGATAATAAAAGAAAATGTTACTTCTTATAAAAATGTGTAAAAATCTCTAATGGGTAGAGGTAAGAAGTTACAGTTGTAGACATAAAAAATAGAGATAGACGGTTGAAAATGTGAGAAGATAAAAGAAAAAAATGATGTAATAGATAGTGAAGCGACGTCTTTATCATTTATTATAAGATGAAATGGAAAAATAAAACTTAAAAAGCCGATTTTATATAAATGGAACTTTGACTAATGATAATAGTAATAATGATAGAAGGTAAAAAATATCCATAAATACTAATCTTCAGAGTATGTGCAGGCCTTCCTATCTATATATACTGGATAAATCTATGAGGAGTGACTATTTGGGGTGGAGAAAGAATCGGATTCAGGACTCATACTTCCTGAGGTAAATTTCTGGCCATAAGTAGCCACCAATGGGTTTCTCTCTCCTGCACATTTCGTCCCTTCATGTATGAAATCAGGCAGGAGTCAGGCCCAGATGATCTGGGCTTTTCAAGCTTTTGCTTGGGCACTCAAAAGTCATTTCCGGCTGACCCACATAATGGTCCTAGCATGAAGCAAGCCCTAGTTATGCCGGCTGGGAAACTCTGACTTTTGGATAGATTTTCTACAAAAATGGGCCAATTTGGGCTGATCCAATCCTGTGCCAAGCTCTGTTATTTAAGCTCTGATCCTCTGGCCTTTTGGATCTGGGCTTAGCTCTGTTACTCAAGGCTCTTATGATCTGGCCTTTTGGATTCTGGGCTTAATTTTCATTTGTACTTCTAACCCTGGTTTGTAAAAACTTAACTGGGCTTTGCACCTCTGAACCAGTTAAAGTCTACGGGACACGAAAAGCCCATTGAACCTAAAGTATCATGGTGAACCTACAAAACTTTCCATTGCCTTGAAATTGTTGGTAAATACACCAGATTTTATATCCTAAACCAGAATTCAGGTCATCCATTTTTCAGATTCGATACGCCTCCAAGAAATCTCAATATGGTGACGTTGGGACGTTAACATTTTAAATCGATAGCATCAGTCATGTCCAGCTCAAGCTCGTTCAAAAAACGCAAGCCCATATATGTCCAATTAAGTCTTCAACTTTTCAACTAAGGATTTTCCTTTTACCTTGTTGGTTGGACCTAGCCAAGGGCGAGAGACACTGAATTTATTTTATTATATAGAGAATAAAAAATATAAATAAGGAACGCAAATAAAGGAGGAAATCCCCGAAGAAAGACAATATTTAGTAAAATATAAATAAGGGTAGTAGCCATTTATACACCTGACTTTTCTTTTAAGAGACACCTCATTTCAAAATTTTATACGAAATTACCATTTTGTCCCTCAATCTTGTGTAGAGAAATTGTTTTTTTAAAAATTGAGGGCCAAAATGGTAATTTTCACAAAAATTTTGAAATTAGGTGTCTCTTAAAAGAAAAGTAGGGTGTCTAAATAGCCACTCCTATATAAATCCTAAATCTAAATTTATTCTAACACGGATAGTGGTGTGGGTGGAATATCTTTACACAAGGCAACATTTATTTTGGATCTCTCCGGCAATAGAGAGAGAAGGGTAAAATGGTCATTTCACCTATTTTTTTTTGGAATCGGGTGAATTAGGACAGAATTTCCAGGTGTCTGTATGTGCTCCCCTTGAATGAAATGAAGTCTTTTTAGACTCAAGGACACACGGCAGCTAAGATGTAGACACTTGCCGTTTGAGAGTCTCGAGGGTCCACATGCAAATCTTAGGAATAATATACGAAAATAAACAACAAAATAATCAACCACATCATGACAAACTGCATATACCAATATTTATGTGGTTCGGCCAAATCTGACATACGTTTACGCGTCTAATATTATTGTGAGAGAAAAATTAAAATACTTCATAAAATATAAATGCAATTAGTTTGAAATCCAAACCCAAATCTAAACACAGAGTCTCGATCTTACCGTCCTCAAAAACTTTCTTGCTATCACCTCTCATGCAGTCCTTAGCCATGTATGTTCTTTTTTCTACAAGACATACCAAATACTGTGCAGAGACCCCTTAATTTATAGTGGAAAGAAGCCTTAAAACTAGCAGCAGCCAATTAACGTTGGATGCCAATCTTCTCTGTCATGATCTCATATCATGTGTCTTTGATTTGTCCCTTGCACATGTTGCATGTGTTAATAACACCTAAATATGGAAGAAATTATCCCAAGAACTTAGGCAATTGCCATTGATAAACTGCAGCAGCTTTCATCGCTGCCCACAATGAAAAAAATACGTCAAGCACTTGATGTTTGCATGCTATTTTCAGAATAAAAATGAGATTGCATGTGCACTCACCATGGACTGCTTGGCTTGGCTGCTGTGATCCACCAATCCATCTATGAAAGCGAGAGAGATGACAATTGTTGCTCCCGATAGAGAAGAGACTTCACCTGGTGTGGAAGAGAAGAGGAATTTAGTGCCAGTGCCCACCTCAATTCCTCTTCTTCTTCCACTCCAGAAGAACCGACTTCTTTTGATGAAGATACAGCTTCTGCTACTTTCCATGATCGCATATTAAAGAGAAAAGACTCAACCGAGGAAGAAAGATAGAGACTCTTCTCGACTCTTCTCGACTCTTCTCTTAAACAAACCGAGAAAGAAACTGAATCCAGTTGCTCAGTTTCTATTCCCATTTACAGCCGTCCATTTACCGTTAGTTCTAACGACCAACTAAAAACAACATTTCGTGGTTATCTCAAAAAAAAAAAACACTATAGGCCTAATATTTACTTGAAATTAATTCTTATCACTGAGTTATCTGTATGCATATCAAAGCAATCTGTTAGCAAATTCTTTTCACTAATCCAAGTTGGGCCCTACAAAGCCGTCACCCAGTGAACCGAAAAATTAAATAATAAATTAAAAAAGCAAATTGGCCCATGGCAAGAACCAGAAAAAATTTACAAGTTCGTAACAATGTTTTAAAAATTGCCACGTGGGTCAAATTCTGTCTCAAATTTCTTTGAATTAATGAGATCAGTACAATACTGTAAATAATATTAGTTATTAAATAAATAACATTAAAATATAATAGAATGATAAGGCTGGCCATGAACTATTTTTAATAAATACATTACACATGGCATAATATGAAAAAAAATAAAAAATAAAATAGAAGAAATAGTTCTCACAATCCATTCAAGTGATTTTGTGTTTAGAGTTTATTTTATTTTTTTTCATAATATGAAATTGAAATTAGAAACAACAATTATCATTTCGTTCTCAATAATTCAAATTTCAATTTAGTGGAGAAGGCTGGTCAACATTGATTTGGAACATGAACTTTACTATTTGCTAAACTTGGTGTATTTGGTAAGTTGCTTCTATTATAAAGATAAATAGATATTTAATAATAACTTATTTTCTCCTACTCAATTAAGTAGACAGTTAGCCATGCTTTGGAGCACAACCGTCAACCGTCTCTTCTTCTTGAGAATTGGAAACTGAATCCAGTTGGTCTGTTTCAATTTTCTCTTACAACGGTCCATTTATTCCATTTTGATCAATTTCGGTTTGGATCAAATTTGAGTTGTTATCAACTTCTTCGTACACATCTCAAATGTGAATGGCTGAAATAGGTTGTTATCCATATTATCCAAAAATTAATTTTTAAAAGGATATCAACCGAATTAACCAACCAATTTTAAAACTTGTTATGTGGCCAACTGGATTAAGATTAAGCCTACCAAATTGCACCAATTATTAGTTGGCAAACCGACTTTGAAGTGGGTTCATCACTTCATATGGATGCCTATATAAACAGGTCCATGGCCATAGAAAACTTGTAAACATTGGTTAATGGAGAGAAGAGTACGAAGAAGAAGAAGAAGGATGAAAGAAGAGAAGTGATTTCTTCTGGAGAAGGAAGAAGTAGAGTGAAGACATGGCTTGCATTCTTCTCAAACAATAAGTAAGCAACCTCACTCTCTCTTCTTCAACTTCTCCAGGTGAACTCCCTTCTCTCTCAATCAATATACAACTGATCCCAGCAATGTCTGACGAAGATGGAAACCGCCGATTATAGAATAGAAGAATTCTGAGATTTTTTTTTTCTCATTTTCCCTCTCTTTCTCTATTTTCTCCCTGTTATCTGTTCAACCGTACCCAGGGAAGTCCCCCCTTCCCTCCTTTCCCTCTTCTCGGCCGTAATTGAAGAGGCTTCTATCCCCTGTCGCCCTCGCTGGACTGCCCGCCTGCGCCAGAGTCTGGGCGGACGACCCCTGCTTCCGCCCTGATACCTTCGAACGACCGATCGGCTCGTTTTTCCTTTACTACCACCGACGCGTTTGCAGCTCTCCCCTGCAGTCACGCTGCCCGCCCTTCCGTCGCCAGCCACTGCCCTCCATCTCTGCCCGCCTCCAAACACAATGGAGTAATAGAATTTATTAATATAATATAAATTAAAAATATAATTGACATCATATAGATTAGTGAACCCCATCATATTCCATATAAATTTGTAGAATATCATAATGAGAATTTAATTTGTAGAATATACTTTAACTGTCTTAACCTATTTAACAAGATTCAAAATATACTTGAACTAAATAAGGTCCGACTCAAACCAGACTTGACCTATTGCCATGTCTAAATGATTTCATTCCATTCTCACTCATTTCTAAAATTAAATGAGCAAACACATACCATAAATTTGTAGTTTAAGGAACTAGAAACCGATTTGGGATAAGGAAAGGACAAATTTAGAAATTGAAAGAGAGACGTTGAGGGTTCTTGCATTAGCTTGCCAAATTGTTTGATTTTGAAACCTTTAATCCAAATGCAATCTATTTTAAAAATGCTAGATAAACTCATTCAAATGAGGCTGATTTTCTCTTCTCTGTCTAAAACACAATTAGAAATTTAGAATTGTGTGCCCATATTACCTAAATCATTGTTCAACAAATGAGAATGCTTTGGGTACATGAATGAAAGATTCCAGATCGAGGTAAAGTCATCACAGGATTAAAAAAAAATCCCAATTAGCTGGCCCAAAACCTCCACAAGCCTAATTAGCTGGGCCTGAACCTCCACAGCCCAATTATCTGGGCCCAAATTAACAGGGCTTGGTGCAGGACAGGCCTGGCCCTTTGTCATTTGTGCTTTCCAAAAGGACTGCTATTATGCACGAAAATGTTTATATTATCTTTTTTTCTCATTTTTTGCCATTTCTGGAGAAACAATAGGGTTCAACTTGGGTCAGCCCATTATCCAACCCATTATATGTGTAAGCATCAAATGTTCCAGGGTCGACTCAATGTGTATCACATTGGTGAATGCATCTTGGTTACAGAAATCATAGAAATGAAGGTGTTTCTGCTTCCCGCCAGATCTGCTACCGCTAGATCTTCTTCTCGGCCTTAGATCAGGTAATGAAAAAAGTTTCTGCTGGTAGGACCCACCATACCCATTCCGTTTTTTGATGGTCTATCCATTTGTACCATCAGATCTTTGATCTGAATCGCGTGAGATCCTCCTCTGGCCAGTTTCTTTGGCTGCTGCTTGAGGCGTCCGAAAATCAATTTTGTGGGTTTTTTTCTTAGATCCAAGTGGATCCTACACTTCTTACCCTAGGATCAACACCACCATAATTATCCCTGGCCCACCTATCTACGGCTGAGGGAGACCTTGGGTTTCGGTTAACGGTGGGGCCCTTTGACATTTTTTTCCCTCCCTGCAAACCATTCGGTTGACTTTCCAATCATCAGAGCGAAAAATCAGATCTTTCATTGGATGTGGCTCTTTTGAGTGGAAGGGCAAAATGGTAGTTTCCATCAAATTTTTGAAAATGGGTGTATTAGGACAGATTTTCTAGGTGTTTGTATGGGCTTCCTTGTCCTTAAGTCTAGATGTTCAAAGATTAGTTTGATGGTTAAAAACCTTTCCATGTTTGCATGTAGTCTTTGGAGAATCTCCCTCGATACAAAAAATGTCACTCTTTGTATCTGGATTAATCAAGTGAGATGCATGAACATATTTCTCATAGATAGACTCACCTTTTTTCTAATCCAACGCTTCTTCAATTCTCTTGTAATTTCATTGTATCCTCATTCATCCTATTATTTCTTTTATATTAAAATATTAGTAAATATCTAAGATCTCACTTATTACAGTGCAAAACTTCTAACAATATATTATTAATAGACAGGCAACCATATGATCATATGAAGATTATGATGTGAAAATTATACAAAGTGAAGAATCGACAGAACCTTTTAAAATAATCTGCAAGCTAAAATGTCTATTTTGATTGATATTTTATTTTTTTTATTATTGTGGTCGGTTTTTTCCTTCCAATTTTTTTTATTATCAAGATCTCTTAGAATTCGACTAATGCTCATTGTATGCGCAAGCCTCTTTATCGAAACCGGATAACTCTATGTAGAGTGAATCTTTTAGAGTTGAGTAGGAATTAAACTTAAGACTCCTACTTTTTGAATTGTTAAGAGCTTGAAATTTTGTAGTCGTGGAAATTTTAGTTTGGAACATAGATCTTCTTGTCAAACCCATATTGTTACATGTTGGGCTCTTGGGGTTTGAGTAAATGGGCTGAAATTCCAACTTGAATAACCACTCTACATACAATAATTTTCTTAATAAAACCAATTCTTATACTATATACAAATATTAAAGTCCATTACAATAAATATTTATACAATGCAAAAATAGCATTGGTGATACGACTTGAGTAAATAGCCATTATTATTTCCATGAGAAGCCAGGCCCGGTCAAACTGAGATTTCTCTCGGGCCGTCCATTCCACATTTTCTCCATTCAAAAATGCCTCAGGAATTCCCGCACCCGTTTAAATTGTACTCACGTGAATGCCTGTTAGAGGGAAAAATCTTTTAAGAGCTTTTTCCCATTTGGAGACCTTTTTTTAAAAGTTAAATCACTTGTATATATTTGTATTTTTAAAATTTAAATCAGATTTTCAAATGGAAAAAATCTCTTCTGAGACTTTTTCCCTAATAATGTTGGATTTCAGTAAGCTCAATCCTCAATGGTTCACTTGGACAAAGAACCAAGAATCCCTTTCTCTTTTGAAATTGGATAGGTTCCTTATCTCAGCCAATTGGGAGCATTTTTTCAACTTCTTCCACGAAGCACTTCTTAAGCTCATCTTGGACCATATCCCCATTCTCCTAGACTATGGAGGTAAAAAGAGAAGGCTATCCCCTTTCCAATTTGAAAAGATGTGGATGGAGGATGGAGTTTTCTAGAAAAAGCTTCTTGGTGTTCTAAGCGAAAACTCAAATGGGTCGGGTCGAGTTTTAATAAACTCAATCTAATCTGTGTCAAAATTTATTAAACTCAATTCGATCCAACCCAAATTGCTTACCCGAATTACTCGACCTGACCTGACTTAACCCATGTGGTGGACTGAACCGACCCGACCTGAGTTTCAGCCCTAATCACTAATGTTTTATAACTTGGTGCACTTGTTTCGTGTCAGATTGATTTTAAATTTCTCAATCCAATCGGACTCGAATTTCATACGGGTTTTTTTTCGCAACCTGATCCAAATTTCATACAGGTTTCTTTCCCAACGCAACACAAAATATACAAATACATACCTCAAACCCACTGATTTTTTAGATCGAGTTATACGTGTCAAGTTAAAATCCGACCCAAGTTTCATCCTTAATGGTCTTCCTTTTCGTTTTACTAGAAAGCAAGTCGTTTCACTAGAAAGCAAGTCATGTCTTTTGGTTGAAGGTTGAAGGCATGAAAGTGCAAGAAGATCTTGCCTCTAGATGCATCCTTGTCTCCACCATTGATGCTAACATATTTTCATTAAAAGCTATATTTTCATTGTTTGTTTGAATTATTATAAACATTAAATAAGACAAAAATTCACAAATTTAGATGACATAAAATGAAAAGTGGTAAAACAAATTGGTCTAGGTCCATGGTACATGGATCTATGCTCAATTTATAACTCGCAAGCGCACGAACCATTAGATAGTATAGCGATTGAGTGCGAGGTCGAACCCATCGGAACTTAGGAAAATATATCCGTAAAAAACATACCACTGAATATATAAATCATAGAAATAAATCTTAAACATGAGATTAATTCTCTAATCTAGGAAACCTAATGTTAATTTAGAAACATTCTAAAAATAGAAAGCATTGTCTAAAATTAGAAACCATATCTAAAACTAGAATTTAACAATGAAAGAGATCTAATTTTAATTAAGATGGTGGATTTGATCTAAAAATTATAAATAATCTTAACTTAACTTAGAACACAAAACTAAGATGCAATTAATTAATTAACCAACCTAGTTCCACAATTTTTAAGAATTTTGAATTTTAAAATAAAAATAAAACCTAAAATTACCTCTGTACATATTTACAATGGAACTGATTCAAGTAAAACAAGGAGATATTATTTTCCATATTTTAAAAATAAAACAAAGGCCTAGAATACGGAGCTCACGTAAATCACCATTCATGCATTCAAATTTTTCATCGATAAATATTCTAACAATTAAATCCATGGATTTCATTAAATTAAAAATCTCAAATTAAACCTTAGAATGAATAGAATTTAAACTTTATCTTCAAATCTAAAATATTTCATCGCACTCTTAAAATAAGAGCCTTAGATCGAAGAATGAAGTCTATTCAATCTAAATTTTCATCACATTTAATCTGAAATAATTAAAATAAATCCACATGTAAACTTAATTAAAGAATAAAAATAAAATAAAATAAAATAATCATCATACATAAATTGAATAATTGGAAAACCATAGACTAAATTTTTCATCACACCTCAATTTTATTTATGAAACATGAATTTAGAATTACATATCAATGGAATTTTAAAGAAAAAGAAATACAAGAACACAATGCAAGAAATAATAAAAATAAAAATAAAACCAACCTAAGACCCTTGCCGTGTCTGATTTCCTTCTTATCTTCCTTTCCAATGCACAGCGTTAATTCTTCTTAACCAGGTTCGAATTTCTCTTGTGGAGGACCCTTGTATTTATAGTGTTGGGAATAGCTAAGTTAAGCAAGCCATGGGACCCACTCAATCCAATTTTAAATCTCCAGGATCGGCAGCCACTCTTTCGTTGGTTGGATTTTTAGAAACCCATCTCCTGCTTTCTTTTCTCTGTCAACACGGTGAAGACAAAAGGACTTGCACAACTGACTTGCTTTCCACTTTTCATCCAAATGATAGCTCTTCCGCCGTACCAAGCTTCCTTTCCAATCTTCTCTCTTTCCATTCTCTGCTCTTCTATTTCTTTCATTGTTTTTCTTAAACAATGAAGCCATGACTCTCTCTCAGATCAATGGATTGTAACAATGCATATACAACAATCCTTTTCTTTTCTTTTTCTTTACCTTTGGAAATAATCAGCCACCGTCCCTCTGTTTGCTTGTAGTTAAATCTGGCAACGACATAAGATATCCACCACCCATCCTCCTCTTATTTCCATTTTGATTTTTCCTGACCTTATTCTTAATTCATTGGCTGATATGTTGTTTCTCTTTCTACAGGATTCTTTTCCTCAACTACAATTGCTCTGTTTTTTTCTTGTTTTAGTTGCTTCTTGATTTCTCTCTTTGCAAGGGACAGGACACAGATAGGCCAACAGCTCCTCCTTCCACGCTGGTTGCTGTCTCTGCAAAATCTGATGTATTTTCTTTAAAGTTTATTGCTGATTTATGCAGTCCTTCATCTTCTTTCTTCTTCAATGCTCTGCTTCAATTTGTACCGAGCTGCTGCATCTCTTTCTTTTTTGCAACTTTCTTCCTCTCATCTTGGGATAGTCCTCTTCTCACGCGGAGTTAGTCATCACTTAGACTTTGATGGGACTCAATGCATGCTCAACAATTCACCAACCTAGCAAGACATAAAAATACACTTAATTAGATAAAATTAATTAATATAATATATTAACAAATATAATTTTAGAATATATAATATATTACAATAATAATATAAAATAAACAAAATTTAAGAACTAACTAATCTAATATTAAAGGGTAAAATTAATATTTTTCAGTGCTTATCAGGCTACAAGACCTCTTAAATAAACAGGAAATCTAGATGGATTATTCACAACAACGAATTTCCTTCAGTTTCTATCTATCTAATAAATGGCCATGATACTTAGACATTGGTAAAATGAAATAGCAGTTTCAACTCACCAATTAATGACCGTTATCATATCAAAGATAAATAAATTGTCATAAAATAAAAACCTATGGACTCCCCTAGATATCATGAGTAAATGGCCGTTCCAATCTAAACATTTTCCACTTATTATTACAGAACAAAGGCTATGAGTAGGGGTGTAAACAGACCTGGATCTGACCCGAGGACCGTCCGGCCCGACCCGATAAATTAGCATACAGGCCGGATCCTAAGGTCTACGGACTCGGACTCGAACTGTCTGTTAAATTTTAAATGGGCCGCGGACAGTCAACGAGCCTGTCGGATTGTCCGTGAGAGAGTCTCTTTAGTCGTTTCTTTATTCTCTACTTCGAAAATCAATCGAAATTTTTCGGATATCTCTCAGAAACCCTAAACTCCTCTTTACTCTTCTCCTTCTCCCTATCGTCTCTCTGCTCGGATTTCCCGACTTTGCGGGTGGAGTCTTCTCTTCTTCCGTCTCTCGTTTGGGTGGATTCCCAGTTCTATTCCTGTTCTCTCTTCTTTCCTCTTCCTCTTTTTTTTTTTTGGCATAATCCAGTCAGAGGATCGTTCATCCTTGCCGCCAAGAGTTGCCACCATCTGTAGCTCTTCTCCACCTGCTGCTGCATGGGCATCTTCGAGCATTATTCTTTGACCAACATGTTGAGTGTTTAATAATTTTTTTCCCTTTTTTTTTTGCTCTCCTTTTGGGTGCTTTTAGTATATTATATTTTACCATTTAAAAATAAAAATAAAATATGCCACTTGTTTTAAATAAAAATTGAATCCAGCAAGAAACACCAAAAGTAGGAGTTGAGTGACTCTAGATAATAGAGAAGTGATGTGTATGTAGGAACTAGGAACCAAATAGAGATTTCTTCCCGTCATTTGCATGGGTAGATGTTTTGACAGGGTTGGACGGTAAGCTCAAAAGGGTTGCCGGCGTCATTGATGCTTTCCTTGGTCAGGTGATTGAGGACCACAGGGCTGAAAAATGGACGGTGGAGATGAGACTGAGCATGGCGACTTGCTGGACGTGCTGCTCCATTTGCAGAAGGATTCAAGCTTGACATCCAACTCACTGATGATAACATTAAAGCCATCGTCTTGGTTGGTTCACTCATTACTTCTCCCCTTCTTTACTTTCACACTTACGAATGGCCTTCGATATATCGGTGAAACGTATCGGCCGATATCATATGGGTATTAAGCACCGTATAATATTGGCCGATACATATTGTACCAGTGGTACAGCCTTCATATCGGTCGATATGAGCGATATATTTTTTTTTAAATCAAAACGCTGATGGACCCAGGTCAAAATATCGGCCGATATCAACCGATATTTACATTTTCAATTTTTTTTAAAAAAGCAGTTTCTTTTTCATTTTAATTTTTTAATTTAGAAAAAATAAAATAATACCGATATTAAAAAAAAAAAAGGAGAGAGAATCATATCTACGGAATTATGGGCTGGGGCGTTTTTTTGCACCCCTGCCTGTAAGTAAGCCTCGATCCAGCTTGGATCGAACTGGGTCTCACCCATCCTATGGATTACGCCCTGACCTTTCGATCCAACTGGGTCTGGCCTAGTTCAGTTTCGATCTGATGGATTCATTGGCTTTCATTCATGCTGGATCTAGAGCCATGGACTTTAGATCGGCAGGCTCATGGGTTAAAATCTTGGATACGATCTCGGTTTTCTGAAGGCCAAGTATCGTATCGATCGAAAGAAAAAAAAATCGGACAATATGGCTGAAATTTCAGCTGAGATCTTGGCCGAATTTCTGTCGATTTATTTATTTATTTATAAAAAATATCGGTTGTAGGTCCGGGCCGATATCTCGGCCGATATTTATATTTTTTATTTTTTTTAAGAAAAAACAGCTTTTACGATTTTCTTTTAAAGAATTTTTTTTTTAAAAAGAAGGTAAAAAGAATTTGAAAAGAGAAAAATCTCGCCCCCGATATGAAAAATGGGCTGAGATCTTGATACGGTCGATTTTTAACCCCTGGCTCTCGGGCCCAGAATGAGACTCCTTTTGTTTGTCTCCTGCAACACAACACAACGAAATTTTTTGTTATTTAAATTAAAATTACAGATGTTCCTTTTATTAGCTTACCCTCCACTTTGGAACAAGTAGATTTTCTTCCGACCCAAATCCCTTGTCGGCTTGTTTGGCTCTTTTTAAATAATTTTAAAGAAGTTCATATTTTTATTACCACAGTTATTAAATTGAGTCAATTTTTGTTTAAAAAATATATTTAATTATAGTAGAATAACATAAATTTAGAAATTATAATACTCATTTTGATAGGAGTAAAAGGGTTAGAGTGATGGCGAGAACTCACTTCAAGAAGCGAGAGTTATGAGTTCGATTTCTACTCTGTTCCAAAAGGACTTCGTAGACATACGTGGTGTATGTTCTAACTTCTAAGAGATCTGAACAACTTAATTATAAAAAAAACTTATCTATTTCAGTTTATTTGTCCTTGGGTAATTTGATAAATAGGAAAAGACAAAGGCAAGAATATTATAAAGATCATGATACTTATGTTTTTTAATATTAAAATTTTAAAATAGAATCTTATTTGGATCCTCGTCTCCTCATAAATGATTGTCAATTTATTATTGAGATGAGAAGGAAGGGGAAATCATTTCCTCCTCTCAATTCATCACTAATTATTGAGTCTACATTATTCTTAGATAAGATATTTAAATATTTTACACAAAAATTCTTTTAATTGATTATTTTAATTCCACAAGGTAAATTTTATATATTATGTCTTTAACATCCATGACAAAGGGGCTTCTTATATCATACAAAAGTGGTCTGGGCCAAGGCAGCAAGTGTCTAGTACTTTTTTTTTGGGTAGCGATCCTCCCAAGGGTATTTTGTGTAACGAGACACGGGATTTAAGGTATTGCCCATTTTACCCTTCTACTGCCGTACGAAATCATTTTAAAAAAATTCAGTGATCCGGTTAGTGATTCGATTTCATTGATCCGATAAGTGATCCAATCAGTGATCTGATTTGCTATTCTATATGAAAATTCAGTCTCACTTAGATAAACTTCAGTGAACCGGTCAGTGAACCGATTTACATCGCAGCGGAAGGGTTAGTGATCCGGCGAGCCGATTCGAAGGGCAAAATGGGTAATACAGTAAAATCCGTATCGGATTACACAAAACTCCTGTCGGAGGATTGCTGTCCTTTTTTACTTTTCAAGCCTTATATGGTTCCCATTTTGTCTTTGGGAATCTTCACTGACATATAGTCCTTTGTTTTGCTCCTTTGGGGCCTCATTTTATACTTATATTTTTCTCTCTGGCTCGAGCTAGGTTTTTCTCTGTGCCCTTTGTTTTGCCCCTCTCGGGGTGCCGTGTATTATCTTTGAAATGTTCTTTTCCCCCTTTTTATTGAATGAATCTTACCCAATCATTCAAAAAAAAAAAAAAACCAACAAGTGTCTAGTACATCTCTTTCTACTTCTCAAGCCTTATATGCAACCCAAATTCATCATGCTAAACACAATATTCTAGCTTGGTTTTTTAGCAAAATATGAGGGCACTCGGTGTTAATGTGTTATAATATATTTATGCAGAGTATTTCTGAGCCAACTGCATACCCAGAACCTAGGCCCAGATCAACCCAAAGAGCTTTGGAGTTTGGACTACCTAGGCTCATTGACCATGAGCCATGACCAGTTGGCCACTCTATCTATATGGGGGGCCAGCATAAAGGGTAGGAGAATATCAATAATTAATTTCAAATCATAAAAAAAAAGCCCTCTCTTTTACATGTTCTTAGAAAGGATAATGATATTTACCCATTGTTTTTTACAATAAAAAAAAAAAGTTACTATACTTGTCTTTTCATCAATTTGTCATCGTGTAATTGGTGAAAACATACATAGACATTGTCATTCAAATCCTCAATGACATGACAGAAGATTCATATGGCTCTTCTTTTTCTTTACAGGACTTGTTCAGTGGAGGTACAAAAACCACATCTACAATAGCAGAATGGGCCATGGCACAGCTAATGAAAAAATGGTATCGGCCGAGATATATTTCTCTCTCCTTATTATTATTATTTTTTTAACAAAAATTGCTGATATGATGCGGCCAATACGAATATGATAAGGTTGTTAAAATCGTATTTTCATGTCGGCCGAAACTTTGATGGAGTGAATTTACTTATTTGACATGTATTAATTGATAACACCACAAATTGTATGGTGCCATTGCGCCATAAGTCTAAATTAACACACCTGAGTGCCTCACACACACCGAATCATCCAATTCACAAAGCCTATGTGGGTCCAATATAAAAGTATCCAAAATAATATGCACCGTTCCTTTCCTTATGCTGTGATTTTGGTAAGTCGACACATCTGCACTGTATTTATTAGGATGGTTACAAATTTATTGAAATTTTTAAAATTTAAAAATGATTTATTAATTTTTTTTAATATGGATATCAATACTTTATATTGGAGGTGAGACTAATCCCATAAATATGTATAAACCTCCCAATCTAATTTATACACACTGATTTAGTCGATAGGGATTTATCGCATAAAGAGTGACCCGAAGGAATTAAACGTGAATCAAATTCAAGACCTCACTTTAATATGGACATTAGGTATGTAATCTCCAATTGTTTTTGTTGTTTGTTTTGTTAGGCTTGAATTGAGGGCCTTTTTCTTCCATTTGTTTCTTGGGCTATGTGGCCCTTAATTATTCTGGGATGTCTTTGACTACTGCTTTCGTGCTGGGTGATAAGCACAGGAAAATGACTATTTTACCCTTATATTTGGACTAGTTAGCCTCGTGTTTTGCGTGTTTTTGGATATAATTAATGAGATTTTGGACGTTTTGCAGGATTTATAGGGAAATGCAAGATATGAGAATTCAAAAGGGGAATTTTGCAACTTATGGGTATAAGTTATATTTTTGGAAAGTTGGAATTTGTAATAATTATTTTACCACAATTTTAGGGGTTTTATTTGTAAACTAATTAATTCAAATCCATTTATGAGAGTTTGGATTAATTTAGTCATTTTTAAAATTGAATGTAAGTGGTAAAATTAATTATTAGATTTTTCATAATTTGAAAAGCCCAATTGTTGAGCCCATTAAGAAAAGCCCATGAAGAAATCCACATGTCACGCCCCGACCCGACAGGTGGGCCCGGAACGCGACTGATTTTTTTTTTTTTTTTTGAAAGATAAGTAAACTAAACCACATGCATTCTTACTGGGCCGGATCAACAGTTAAGCCCAGAGGTCACACATGATCCCATCATGTGGACTCAAACATGTACCATATGCCTACCACATAAATAACAACATCAACATATAACATAATCAAAATCAACCATTGATTCATATAAACCAAAACATTGTCTCAACCATTACAAAGGCAACACAACCTAGTAAATCAAATTAACATAAATTAAGTACCACATCCGGTACTTAATAAAAGACAACGGTTCCAAGAACCAACAGGAAAAGATCAGGGCATTCCCCTTCGGGGGAATCCCAAAGCACCGCTTCAGCTTTTCCAACCTAAGCCTGATAAAGAGGGTCCTCCTCCTCGGGTTCATTGCCTGAAAGGTGAGTGGTGTGAGCTAACTAGCCCAGTGAAGGATAATTAACAATGCACATTAAGTAAATGTAAGACAGGTTAGCAACAGTTCAATATCACATGCTTGATAACAATAAGCATAATATCGAATAATATAACAACATCATTAAGCCACTGCCATTATCCACCGTAACGCCTGCCGACTACATTGAGACTAGTATTAAGTCCCGACACGGTCAAAATACATCCTTGCAAGTACATATCTGGCTCTAACTTAGCCGATACTGATATCCTCAAGTCAGCAACTGACGACAGCATGGTCCGCCCATGGTCCAGTAGACATAAACCATCTCTCATATGGCCGATATTGGTTCAATAGCCCAGGTACGTGGAAGCAGTCTTACATACACATACGATCAACATCGTAATATCACAATTATCACAGCACTCTTACCATAGTGCATTGTATAGGCACATGAGTGGGTTCATCAAAACCGAAAACCACTCATTGCTCAATACTCATCTCATCATAACACCTGTTTACAAAATCTGCAGAGTTAAGTTCCCTCACCGTTCTATGTGGTTTACGCGGTCTCTGTCCAATCAACACAAAAGTGCACAATCAATATACATAACAGATACACATATACGTAGTATTTGGAAATCACACGTTTTCCCACAAAATATCTAGGGTTAATGGAAATGAGTCTCCTACTTGGTTTCTAGCGCTTTTTAAATCATCCACAAGATAATAATATAATATAAAGGGGCTCAGTCCAAAACTCGTATTGTCTTCTGGACATGGACCAGGTTGACTTATTGAGTCAGGTCTAGATCCTCGGGTCACTTCTCGGTTGTCTTCTGGATAGGATCAGAGCTGACATTTTGAGTAGGCCTCGAGGTCACTCAGTGCCCGACTATAGTGTCGGCCTGAAAGTGAATACAATAGTATTTACACTATAAATAATAAGAGAAGGGGTTAGTACATTTTTAATTAACAAGGGGGTATAAATCATCACAAACAATTAAACACATTGAATAATAATCAATATTAAACAGTAATCAAACAATATTTTATCATTTAAAAACTGTGTCCCTCGGAACATCACCTCGGAACAAGTACAGTGGCTTCGGATCATCCGAACCACTCTAAACTGAGTCACTGGCCTCGGAACTTGGGGCCTGACTTCGGATCGTCCGAAGACTGGGTCTCGGACCTTTCGAAGTCCATCCGAAACGAAAAAATCCGAAAACAGTGAGTCTCAGTTGGTCTGCATGCTCGGAACGTCCGAAGATTGGATCTCGGAACGTCCGAGAGGGTCGGTCCTTCCGAGAGGGGCTCGGTCCTTTCGAGCTGGGCTCGGTCCGTCCGAAAGAGGTCTGGCTCGCCTCGGGCGTAAATGGGCTTCGGGTGAAACTCGGAACGTCTGAGGGTCACGGCTCACGGACCGTCTGAAGGGTCGGACCTTCCGAAGTACGGCTCTCGGACCTTCCGAGAGTCATCTTCTGCACTGTCTGCAACAGCAGACAGTGACGGCGGATGAACAGTGAAATGCGATTCCAGAAAGGGAGGGCTTTCCGGATTCGGTTTTCACATCCGTCTGGTCTGATGGACTCCTCTGGGAGTCCTCTTTCCACAGGGATTGGTTTGGAGCTCAGAAGCTCAAAGGGTCATCCGATCTTAAGGGTAAATCCTCACGGGTACATGAAACCCATGGTTTTCCTTAGTTTTTAAAACTGGTTTTTCTCATTCAAAACAGGGTCAAAACTTGATTTTCTTGATTCTAAACCAGTTAGAATTTAAAAAGGGATGCAATGGATACCTTGGTTTTGATTTCTAGGCTGAAATTCGGGTTTTTGGAAAATCTTCCTTCAAAGCTACGGTTTGCAAAAACAGGCAACGGCAGGGGGGTCCTCGGACGGGTTTAACAGAGAGCAGAGAGGGAGAAGAAATGCTGGGAGTGAAGATGATTGAAGAAAGCCTGGATTTATAGGCTTCTTGGCCGGAAAGATGGGACGGGACGGCGGAAGGAAATCATCACCGCGGAAAAAGGGCTGAGCGGCCAGTGCATGCGCTGCATGCGGCTGATGCTGCTACAGTGCCTATTCAGGGTTTTGCAAATCAACCCTCCAACAGTTTCCAAATTGCAGATAAGTCCCGGTTTTGATAAAAGTCGATTTTAAAACTAGAAGTACTGATTTAAAAACTTAAAAACTTGATCCAACCTTACAGATAGGTTGAGTTTTGAAAACCTTGGTCACCATAAAAATTTCAGAAATTATCTCTCACTAAAACCCATTTATTTAAATAAAAATCATAAATTTATAAACAATTGTTAAAATAAACAATTTAAAAACCTCATTTTGAAGTGAAATGAAATATCTAGATCATTTTTAAAATGGTCTAACACCAAATACCCTTTTCAAAATTTATCGTCTTTCTGAAATTATTTAAAATAATTAAAACTCCCTTTCGGGGTTTTGACGGGCGAGATTTAAATGCCATTTTCTGAAAATAAATTCATTTAAAAATCAGAAATGCAAATCCTTCATTAAGGAGAATATTATTCACCAATAATATTCACATATCAATATAATTTATAAAATTACATCTAAAAGCGGTAAATTACCAAAATACCCCTCCAGCTTGACGAGCTGGATCTCTGAGCTCACGAGCTCGGTTCGGGCCAAACTTGGGCTTTCCTTAAAGCCTTGACCAAAAGCCTCGAGATCAAACGGCTAAACAGGGTTAATCAAGCCAAACTACGCCTAT
The DNA here is from genome assembly GCA_013350335.1 of Chimonanthus salicifolius. NCBI lineage: Eukaryota > Viridiplantae > Streptophyta > Magnoliopsida > Laurales > Calycanthaceae > Chimonanthus > Chimonanthus salicifolius. The sequence continues at coordinate 68,429,567 of CM023539.1, read as the reverse complement.
TCTGGGGCAGGGTATTACACCACATGTATGAAGACTATTTTCATTATCCAAAGAAGAAATTCGAAATTTACAAGCTAATATAAGAGGATTTTCGAATTTGGTAAGTGGATTAAGGAAAAAGAAACAAAATAAGAAATGGAGAAAAATAAGGAAGGTTTGACATATTTTCAGTATTTTCGTCATAAATTTCACTCCGATATCCGATTACGTTGATTCTTTTTTCGTTGGAAAGAAGACTTCAAGGGATACAAATTTGTAGTTTATAACTTTTCCTGATTCGGACGTTAACAATGTCAAAACTGATCTGCAAGATGGTATATGTGTAAAAAATTGGATTTTACACCCACTTTCGTTGTACGAATTTTATCTCCTTGCCTCCTTTAAGTCATTCCATATTTAGCACAAATCATATCAGTCCTCAATGTGTCCCTTACTTTATTTAAATCTTTAAATCCAAACCATTCATTCCACCTCCTTTCATCTATAAATATTAACCATCTCCCATTGACAAAATTGAACCTGGTTGAATGAAATAAAAGCTGAGCATAGAAGAGGAATTGGAGAGAAAGAAGATAAAGACTTTGGGGAATTTTCTATTTAATTCTTGAGGTTGGTGATTTAAATTCCCATTGTACTTTTCTTTTTTAATTTCAAATTTCATGTATTGTAATTTCAATTTCTTGTTTTGAATAAAATATGGGTGTGCTGAAATATTAGTTTATGGTTTTCCAATTATTTAATTCATGTGTTATGATGATTTGATTTGATTTTAATTTTTTTTTATAAAATACATGTTTGATTTGATTCTAGATTTTTCAAATTAGATGCACTGAAATATTTAGATTAACTAGACTTCATTCTCCGATCTAAGGCTCTTGTTATCAAGAGTGCACTGAAATATTTAGGTTTGGAAAGAAAGTTTAAATTCTATTTAATCTAAGGTTTAATTTGAGTAATTCTTGATGATTGACTTCATGGCTTTTATATTTGGAATTTTAATTGATGAAAAAAATTTAATGCAAGGTTAGTAATTTACGTGAGCTCCGTAGGCTAGGCTTTTGTTTTATTTTTAAAATATGGAAAATAATGCCTCCTTTATTCTTTGAGCCAGTTCCACTGTAAATATGTAAAGAGATAGTTTAGGTGTCTTTAATTTTATTTTTGTTTATAAATCCAAAAACTCTTGAAATTGATGAAGTACGTTGGAAATAATTTAGTTGCATCTTAATTTTGTATTTTAAATTAGATTGAGATTGTTTATATTTTTATATTACTTCCACCATCTTAATTAAAATTAGTTAAAATTGATAGAATCTATATTTAAGTCTAGAATATTTCTAAATTAAAATTAAAACTAATGGATTAGATAAATAATTCCATATTTATGATTTTTCTCCATATTTTCCTAAAATTTCTTAAAATACGTAATACAGTGGTGTATTTTTATGGATATATTTTCCTAAGTTCCGATGGGTTCAACCTCGCACTCAATCGCTATACTATCTAATGGTTCGTGCACTTGCGAGTAATTATAAATTTAAAATTTTCACAACACTAGGGTTTTTTTTTTTATATATATTTGTTTTTGGATGTTTCCTTTGAAATTTGAATGACATACTAATCCATCATTAACTTTATATTTAAAAAATATATTTTATTTTGTAGGAGGCCTTCTCCATTTTCTGAATTTGTGTTCCTATCAAGCCAAGTGCTTGGAACAAACTATTTTCTCGATTATTGGTCTGATAATCTCAAGATCAGTGCTCTCGTTACTGCTCTGAAATGTGGCGTGTTTATTCCTCATGGAGTTTCCGATGAGCTTATTTCTGCAGCAAAAGATAAGCTGCATGCTGAAAAGGTGGACACCTTCAAGAAAAAATTCTTCAAATGCCAATCTGAGGATGAGAAAGTTGAGCTGATTGCTGACTACATTTGTAGGAATAAGCAAAATCTCATCCCTCAGACAGTCCCGCAGAAGCTGCTTCTCCAAGGAACTGATAGAGCCTCTCTCTACAAAGGACACTACCCCTCTGGTGCTTATGGAGACAGTAAGTCCTCTGGAGGATCACCTTCACACAATAAATTCATTTTTGACCTCCATTCTTTCAATGCAGCCAGCATTGATGAGAAGGTTAATCTGATTGCCTCCGCTTTGACCTCAGCAAACGGCAATCTCATCCCTGTTGACACCGATCTGGATCTGATCTTGATGGCTCGATCCAAGCTTAACAATGGTCATCCCTCCTCCTACTCCACTGCGAGCAATCCAGGCGTCGGTACTGATGCTGGGGACAATGAGGTAATTTCCTCCTTTGTGGGTTTGAACACCCCTGCCCAAGGTCTGATTGAGCCGAATGAGCTGCATACCGCTGGCTCAGCTACCAAGAAGCCTTTACCCATTCCAGCTAGCAATCCTCGCACCCATGTTCAGCCGTCCAGTAATGACCCCTCTGATTTTGCTAACTCAAAACAAAAGGCCCCTGCCACAATTAATGACTCCTCCACTGGTCAACTTGCCTCATTAAATAAGTGCCCCACTAAAGCTGTTCCTGCAGCAATTCAAGCTCCTCGTAAGGAGATCCAACAGCCAACCCAATTTCTCATTGACATCCTTGTCCTCAAGCCTCCGAACGGTGGTGTCGGCCCTTCTACTTTCCAATGGACGTCCCTGTTTGCCAAACAGAAGGAGGCTTCTCTGGATTTAGACATTGTTCAACAAAGCTCCCCTCTTCCCTTTGCTGCCGTTTTCCCTGATGAAGACATCTCGGAAGGAGAAGACCAAAGTGATTCTTGTCTGGTTAGGTACTTCTTGGGTAAGAAGCCCTATTATCCCAACATGAAGAATGGCCTCTTGAAGCAATGGAACTCTCTGGTAGGTTTGGAAATCTTCACTCTTGATGAAGGTTTCTTCCTCTTCAAATTTGCTTGTAAAGAAGACTGTCAGAGGATCCTGGATGGTGGACCTTATTTCATCTAGAGCCGTCCTCTTCTTCTTAAGCGATGGATCTTGTCAGAACCTCTCAACCGCTAACATCTCGACTCTATCCCTCTCTGGGTAAAGCTCCCCAACCTCTATGTGGCTATGAGAACTCGGAAGAACTTGAGCAGGATAGCCAACTTAATTGGTAAACCTCTTTTTATGGATTCTGCTACGGCGAAGGGCACCAATCTCACCATGGCCAGAGTTTGTGTTGAAATCTCTTCCAACCAGCAGCTTCCTGAATCTCTCTCCCTTATCACCTCAAAAGGTACCATAAATCAGCTGGTGGAGTATGATTGGAAGCCGAAATCCTGCGCCTCATGCAAGACATTCAACCATTCATCTGAGAACTGCCCCCTGAATAATGCAAAATCGAAGAGAATCTGGGCTCCAAAAAAGCTTGCAGTCCCTACTCAGGATCTCCCTGCTGTTGCTGCCTCTCCTTCAGGCGTTCCTGAAAGTAGAGACAAAACTGTTCCTCCTCCTATCACTCCTGGAGACAAAGCAAAGACACTCCTACTGGCGAATCTAATGTTCCCCCACCAGCGAAACGGCGTAGTCATGGCCCTTTGAAGAATGCTGTTAGTCATGGTGTGCCTCGAACCACTTCAAATAAATTCAACATCCTAGCTTCAATTCTTGAAGACCCCACTGATGCTGATGATATTCTCTCCACTGATGTACCCTTCCTTGGAGAAGACTGCTTGGATGATATTGACCATTTGATTGAAGATTGCTCTCTAGTAGGAAATTTGCTGATGCAGCTCCCCATGTGCCGTTTGGCACTCCAACCTGTCAATGATCATTTGCTCATGGAATGTTAGGGGTCTTAACCGTTCCCGAATGCAAATTGAGGTCCGGGATTTCATCCGTTCCTCCGCCCCTGACATCATCTGCATTCTTGAGAGTCGTATCAAAGCTGGTAACCTGTATTCAATTGCTAACACCATTTTTCCTTCTGGTTGGCATAACTTCTCTAACGTCTCCTCTTGTAGTTCTGCAAGAATTTGGATTGCTTGGCCTAATACTATCAATCTCACAATTGAATTTTCCTCCAGCCAAGCCGTTTACTGTAATGTTCATCCTGGCCAAGACTATTTCTCTCTCTGCAGTGTTTATGGCAGCAACTGTCCCTTAACCAGGAGGAGTTTATGGAAAAGTATTGAGGATTTCTCTGCCTCTTCTAACCTGCCCATTTGTCTTGTCGAAGATTTCAACTGCATTAGATCAGAAGATGAGAAATCTGGCAGATCTCGGCCCCCTACTTATGTTCTGAGAGTCTTTAATCACTGCATTGATAATGTTGGCCTCCGGGATTTCAACATTGTTGGTGCCCCTTTTTCTTGGTCGAACTGCTCTTATGGTCACAAGAGGATTGAATCTCGCATTGATCGGGTTTTGGTCAGCCAGGCTTTCATAAACTCTTTTAATAGCTCTTTCTGCAAATTCTTTAGGCCTGGCCTCTCTGATCATCGAGGCATCTATTTGAGCATTTCCAATGGTATTTTTAAAGGCTCCCCCCTTTCAAATTTATCAACAGCTGGTGCAAGGATCCTGAATTTCGTAAAATCGTTAATGATAGTTGGGCCATTCCTATCAGTGGTACCCCCATGTTCAGCTTGGTCTCCAAACTGTCTAGGCTTAAGCGTGCTTTAATTCAGTGGCACCGATCAAAGCCCAAACTTTCTTCTCAACTGCATGCTGCCAGGGAAAATTTAGATCAGGCTCAGATTTTTTTTGATGAAGAACACTCTCCCTGCAACTTTTGTGTCTTGCAAGCCTGTAAGCTTAAGTTGGAATATGTCCTTGACTGTGAATCGAGCCTTATGCAACAAAAAACTAGGCTGCTTGTGTTAGGGAATAGACCCAATACCCACATATAGAAAATACAGATTCAGTCACACATAAACACAGAGAACACAGGATATATGTGGTTTGGCCCAACCTTGGCCTACGTCCACGGGAGAGTGTAGATTTCATTATAGATAAAAAAAATACAGATACAAGATTTGGATCCCAATATCTCTTTTGGTATCTTCCCTCTCTCTCTATCTCCCTCACTACACCTTTGCTGCAAGAGGCCCCTTCTGGCCTCGGAAGGCACTCGGCCGAACGACAGGGTTTCCATGAAACCCACATCCTTAATATATAGCAGTATTGCAGTGTCCTATGTTTAGCAGTTTCCTAATGTAATTAGGAATCCCATTTAATTAGGAGTCCTATGTAATTAGGAGTCTCATATAACTAGACTCCTAATTTCAGTGGAATTGAGCCACAAGTTCCAACAGCTTGGCCTCAATCTTAAGGATATTGGAAGTAATTTTTTCTATAACTCGGTCAAGGCTCCCCATTTTCACAACAACATACACACTATCCTCAAGAGTGATTGCTCTTACACTGATGCTATCTTGGAGATCAGCAACATCTTCGTCAACCACTTTATTTCCATTTTCAGTGGCTACACTATTAACTCTTCACATCAGTCAGGTGGCCCCTCCTGCACCCAGCTCGTCGATTTTAGTTGTTTCAATCGCTTTTGCATCGAGCAATCTTTGGATCCGATTGAGTCGGAAAGCCTCTCTATGCCTGTGGAGCTGCATGAAATCGAGCTTGTTGTAAAAAATGCAAACACTAGAAAATCCCCGGGGCCGGATGGTTTTAATGGAATGTTCTACAAATCGTGCTGGGATATCATTGGCAAGGATGTTTCTTCTATTATCATGGATTTCTTCACCTCCTCAAAGCTCCTTAAACAAACAAAGGCCTCCTTCATTGCCCTTATCCCCAAAACTACTAATGCTGACAGTCCTGACCTCTTTAGGCCCATTGCTCTTTCAAACAAAATCTACAAATCTATTTCCCGCATCCTTGTCAATCGTCTGAAGCACGTCATGCCCAAGCTGATTAGCCCTTTCCAATCGGCGTTTGTGCCTGGTAGGGATATCACCTCTAGCATTCTTTTTTGCCATGATCTGATTCATGGCATCCACTTGCCAAGAGGCCCGCTCGCATGTGTATTAAGATTAATCTCCGCAAAGCTTTCGACACTGTCAAGTGGGATTGTCTCTTACACATTCTTGAGCAGATGAATTTTAACCGAAAATGGATCAGCTGGGTCAAAGAATATGTCACCTCTCCATCTTTTTCAGTCATACTCAATGGTACCCCTCGTGGATTTTTTGGCAGCTCTAGAGGTCTTCGTCAAGGTGATCCCCTCTCCCCTTTCCTTTTCACCATTATTATGGAAAGTCTCTCTTGTGCCCTTGTCAGATCTGTCCGCAATGGTGATATTCAATGTCCCTTCTCTGTTGTCAATACTACTATTTCGCACTTGCTTTTTGTGGATGATTTGATGCTCTTTTGTTCAGCGGATTTGAGGTCTGCTACTGCTGTAAAAAATCTCCTTGATGACTTTCAGCAATTCTCTGGGCTGTCTATAAATGCCTCTAAATGTCAAGTTATCTTCTCTGGCTCTTCCACCTCTCGGGACGAGATCCTTTCTCACTTGGGTATGATTGAGGCCAGGCTCCCTATCTCCTACCTGGGCCTCCCTCTCTTCTTCTCTCGTTTACACATCTCTAATTGCTCTGGGCTTATCTCCTAGATCAGAAACAAGCTTGGCATGTGGAATGCCTCTTCCATTTCTTTTGCGGGCCGGGTTGAGCTTCTTAAGTCCACCATATGTAGCTTGCAAATTTATTAGGCTAATGCTTTTCTTCTTCCCAAATCTTGCTTGAATGTTATTGGCCAGCTTATGAGAAGGTTCTCTTGATCGGAAGAAGCTGCATACTGTCTCTTGGGAGTCTATCTGCAGGCCCAAATCGAAAGGGGGCCTTGGGTTACTGGATCTTGAGCTCATCAACAAAGCTTGTCTTTTTAAACAAGTTTGGAATGTTGTGAACAAAGCCGACAGCTTGTGGATCAAGTGGGTGCATAGTAAATACCTTAAGGATTGTAATTTCTGGACAGTGCGGCTAAAAAACAATGCTTCTTGGGGCTAGAAATCCCTTATCTCTATCCGAAATTCTGCAAAGGCCCATATCTTACACTCTATTGGGATGGCTCGGCTACTCGGTTTTGGATTGATCCCTGGCTTAGGCCTGGTTTCATTCTTTGGGATCATTTTGGTGGCAGACCCAGTTACAACTTGGGCATGGGAATCAATGTCCCTGTTTCTGTCATCATTTCTGAGGGTATCTGGCACCTTCCTCCTCCTACTTCTGAAGCTCTATCTTCTATTTGGACTATGGTTCGGCAAACAGAGGTTCCTGTGCACCCCACCCCAGATACTATTATTTGGACTGCTAATAACGATGGAGCCTTTAGTTTCTCTTCAGTCTTTAAGGAGCATTATTACAGCTTGGCTGACCCGATCTGGGTTGATCTTGTTTGGTTTCCCCGTTGTATTAGTCGCCACTCCATTTTTACTTGGTTTCTCTTTAACAATGGGCTCAAGACTACTGATCGGCTTGCTCGTTTAGGTGTCAATTGCCAAACTACTTGCATGCTATGCCACTCTGCTGCTGAATCCAATCGGCATTTCCTTTTATGCGAATTTGTCACTTCGATTTGGAAATCCTTGTGTGCCAAATTCCGTTTTCAGCCTGCTGATCCTGACATTACTTCTCAGGCCATCCATCTTATCAACTCCAGGACATCGCCCCTTTAGAAGTTGGCCGCCAACCTTTCCCTCCCTGCTCTTGTTTGGCACTGTTGGAGGGAAAGGAACTTGAGGATTTTCAAAAATTCCTACAGCAATGCTCTTAAATTTTTTTCTAACATTACTGCTGATATTAGGAGTGGGATGTTCTTCCTGCTCTCGAACCTTGACCTTGCCAAGACAGGTAGTTTGTTTTGTTCTCTTTGGAACCTTCCCCCCCAACTCTCTCCTCTACCCCTACACTCCATCGCCCATCCCCCCTCTCTTTCTCTTCCACCCTTACCTTTGGTTTTCTCCTTGTCCATAATCGCATCTTTTTCGGTTCGCAGCTAAGTGATGCTCATGACTTAATCTTGGGCTCATGTGCTTTTCCTGCCGAGTGCATTAGTTGCAACCACTTCTCATTATTGTCCTGTCAGAAGGTTCTCAGTGGTTAGAATTCTTATCACTGACACTGATATTTTTTTGACTCTCAATGTTCCCTCTTTCTGCCATTGGAGCCTCAAGTCTCATGCAAATGCTATACTCGGGCTCATTCGGAGTCTCGATATTAATCACTTGGTTTTTACAAAGAAAAATGACTCTCCCGTTCTGAATCTCATTTCTTGGGCTAACAATTTAGGTACTCCCATTCTGTCTTTTTTGGGTATGGGAGTTTTCACTGACATTTAGTGTTTGCCTTTTGCCCCTTGTGGGTTTGTTTTGTTCTGGCCCAGGTTGTGGGCGTTTTGGTTTTTTGCTTGCTCATGTTTTGAGCTCTTTTGTATATTTTTCTTTTTCCGGGATTTTCCCGCTTTTAATGAATCTTACCCATTATTCAAAAAAAAAAAAGTAAAAATGGCAAGGAGTGAAAATGTCTATTATAAACACAAGAAATTCATGCACCAAACTTGATTTATTATGAAGTACGATGGTTTTAAGAAACCTATCAAACACAACTTTAGGTATTTATATTGAAGTGATGAACTGGAATCAAATGAAGGGGAGTTTTCTTATGAACTGTGATTCCAGTGAGTTCAGCCATGTCCATATTTTCGATGCTCATGTCACTCGGCAACTTCCAATCAAACCAGTAAAGAAGGTTGGCAAGACCGAGCTCCATTGTCATAGAAGAGAATGACATTCCAGGGCACATTCTCCTCCCTGCACCAAAAGGAATAAATTGCAAGTCCTTGCCCTTGAAATCAACGGGATTGTTTTCGAATCTCTCTGGTAGAAATTGCTCTGCATTTTCCCATAGCTTGGGATCTCTTGCAAGGGCCCATACATTTATAAGGACTCTTGTTTTCGTAGGAATGAATGTGGTATCCTTGTATGGTAACATCTGTGCTGGGTTCATGTGGACCTAGAAGTGGAGCAACAGGATGCAAGCGTAGAGTTTCCTTAATTATGAATTTTTAGTAGTTCATTTGATGGTCTTCTACTTCCACCTTTTGCTTTCTACCCAAAACTCTTCTTATCTCAGTTTGGGCTTTCTCCATCGCGCAAGGATGCCTCATCAGTTCTGCCATCGCCTACACCATTGTTCCTTGTGTTGTATCAGTTCCTGCAACAAACATGTCCTGAACGAGGAAAGTGATGTTATTTCATCCAATTTCAAGCACTATAGAAGAACAGAGGAAAGAGAGAGAGAGAGAGAGAGAGAGAGAGAGAGAGAGAGAGAGAGAGAGAGAGAGAGAGAGAGAGAGAGAGAGAGAGATTTTCAATTTACCAAGATGATTCCTTTGATGTTATCTCATCCAATTTCAAGTACTATAGAAGAACAGAGGAAACACAGAGAGAGGTTCTCTGCTATTTGTACCGTCCACAGCACTGTTGAGATGGTCATTGACCACCCGATCGAGAACAACCTTCCAATCTCTTGCACTTGTCTTCAACCTCGCATTAAACCCCCCAAAACATCAACCCATGCAAGTGAAGGAATAAAGTCCCCAAACAAAAAGTCCCTAACAGCGTCATCACCTCATTAACAGTACTTGCAAACTCATTCCTCTTTTCTTCTCCTTCGTATTTCCTCCCAATAGCTGTCCTCGCTACTATTCCACTCGTGAGATAGAGAAGCAGCTCAGTCATATTGACGGTCTCCTTTCTCGAACTTGACTGAGAAATCTTCTCGATCATTGGAGCAACTTCTTCTTCCCTAATCCATTGAAATGAGCTCACACTCTTGGCACTTAGAATCTCTAAGACGCAGATTTTCTTTGCTTGCCTCCAGTACTCGCTGTAGGGAGTGAATGCTATGTCGTTGCAGTTGTAGAGGCGCTGCTTGGCTGCCGTCGTAGTCGGCCGACTGGAGAAAGTGATGTCATGGATCTTCAAGACCTCTTGGGCCATCTCTACAGACGAGACTACCAGAGTTGGGATATTACCCAGATGGAGGAGCATCAACGGGCCATATTTCTCGGAAATGTCACGCAGTGGGTAGTGTGGGAAGGTGCCGAGCTGATGGAGATTTCCAATTATCGGAAGCTTTGGTCGAGAAGGAGGTAAATTGAATTCCTTCCTCCTTCCTCCTTCCTCCTTTCAATCTGAGGAGGAGAAAGCAAGAAGCTGCAAAGAAGAGAAGAGAAAGCAGTATGGCCATTGTGATATTGCCCTTGCTGTGACTGCTGTGAGGAAGAACTCGCTAACTCTCCCCTTCTTAACTCGTTTCAGCCCCGTAGCATCTGTTATATGGACAGCGACGACCCTCACGTGTCGGTTACTGATTCGGCTGCTGATTTTGGAATTGCCACACAGAGACCTCCTGCAAAATGGCTGACTCTATCCAGCTCCGAAGGATGAGGCTTGCAGCTAATGTTCACATGGTAAAAATCAGGGGAAACAAATGTCTCGCAGATATTAATGGTATCGGCCAGGAGATGTCTCAGTTTTTTAAACCTTGATATAGGATGATTTAAAAAAAAAAATAGAGAAATTTATTGGCCGAAGATTTAAATTCCTGGGTAAAACCGTAAACACCTCTGATATAAATAATATTCTAAAATATATAAATAAAATTAAAAAGTGATTAAATTGAAAATTATATATCAAGAAAAATCATTGCAGAAAAGTGTATTTAAAGAGTAAGATAATAATTAATAATTTTATAATTATTTTAAATAATAATTACAGTGAGTACTTAAGAAAAAGGAAAAAAATTTGTGCACAAGAGGAAAACGATCTAATGATAAATTAAAAACTATAAAAAATAATTCTTAAAAGTTTATTGCAAGATATACCTTTGGGAGCGAGAGATTTAAGAAGTTCAATGAGAAAATGATGTAAGTTAATAAAATAATATAAAGATAATAGGAAATGTGCCATGTCATGAAGAAAAAAAAAAACTCATAAAATGCAAGCTAAACATAATGAAAAACAAATAACTAGGTAATATAACTAGATAATAGAAAATAAAATGGAAGAATATATTAAAATCTTAAATAAGCATGTAATGAATTATTAAATTATGAGAGATTATTTAGAAGAGAAGAAGGAAAACTTATATCATCGAAAGGAAGAAAATAGATATGAAAAATTAAAAAGCTATATTATTATAAATTATGAAGACATAATCTATTGTATAAATCATATCAAATTAATGCAAAAGAGAGAATGTAAAAATAAAATAATACTCTCTACGTCCCAAAATACTTGTCCTATTTCAAAAAAAAATATTTCTTAAGGATGATTTTCGTGCGGAGTGTGCGAAAAGCCTATTGATAAATTCTCTGAGTCAATACATACCTGATAAAAAAAAAAAGGAGGTATGGGCAGTGTTTCGTTGTATAGTTACTGCTCATTAATGTTTTTCTAACTATGCAGCAATATATGATTCCATACAATTAGAGTCGGAGATAGAAATAATTACAGAATGCCACATATAGGCAAGTCAAAGTTTATAAAAGAAGGTCGTCTTCCCATCACGTTAGAAGGTGATTTGGAGCTCATAAAAAAGGTTAAAGCTTTTATTTAATGTGAAAATAAAGGAATAGGACGAGTAACTTGGGACGGAGGGAATATTTGATAAAATATTTTTTTGTAGAAATGATAATAATTTTTTTGAGTTATTGGGGAAAAAAAAAAACGCAAAGAGATGAACATCTATCAACGACTGAAAAAATTATTGATGTCTCAAAAAGCAACTAAATTAGACAATAAGAGAGTTAAATTTTAAGGCTAAAAATCAATAATCGAAGACAATCTCAGTTTCAATCCAACGATTAGAGTAGTTTGATCATAACTAAATTAGAAGTATGATAAAAGAGAAAAATGAGTAAAAAAATTATCAAGTATTCATAAAACATATAACATTGTGGCATAAATAATATTCAAAAAAGAAGTAGACATAATCAAAGAGCCTCTTTTAGAGTATTTATCAAAATTTAAGAACTGTTTTAGAATTATAAAAAGCCTAAAGACTGTTTTCAAATAAATTCAAAAAATAGGAACCTTTTTAGAGAAATCCCTCACATATATGACATGGGTTTAAATGAAATACATAAAAGAGGATGAATATGTAGTATACTTCATGTAAAAATCAATAGAAAATTCAAATTGAATATAGATTTGATTCATGACCCTGTATGGATGAAAGTATTACATGTAAATACAAATTCAAATTTAATCAAATCTTGTCTATAATTTAGAATTTACATAATTTCACTCAAATCCAATCAATTTAGTTCCTACTTTGGATTCATTTTAAGCATAGAAGTCTACTGTCGTGGGTTGAACTTGACCTTAAGTTTACCACCAAACTCATAACATGTGAAACACACAATCAACCTCAATTCAAGACTGATCATTTTCTTGTATACCTTACGCACGCTAATGACCTAATGATCCAAAGGCTTTGGTTGGTGTGGAAAGTTAATGTGATTTGAAAAAAAATTATCAAAATTATTTTGTAAAAGTTGGTATAAACTTTCAATCAAATCTTTTGAAGAAACGAATTCACAAATATCATATTTTTTTAATAATTTTGGTCTTCTTTGAATCTAAAATTATATTTATTGACTTTAAATTATTTTTAAATTCATAAACTCATAAATCCTAAATGGTGTCGGCTCTTTTTTTCTTTTTCTTTTTGAATTTATGTGTGGAAAATCACGAAACCTAGCGAAAACCCCTCACGGGTGATTCCCACTGCCCTTGGGACACAACAGGTGAGACTATGGGAGCTCGAACCTGGCACATCCCAGGAAATTACCAGTTGAACTACACCCATGTGTGTCTAGGTCGAGTTGGAAAAAAAGAAACCCGCATGAAATTCGGATCGTGTTGGGTTGAGAAATTCAAAATCAACCTAACCCAACGCGGCCTGAGTGCACCAAGTTATAAAACAATACTTGTGTTGAGTCATGTCAGAAATTCAGGTGGAGTCGGTTGCGTAATGTGTCAGTTTCAGCCCTACCTTCCTAAAGCATGAGAGTGCAAAGTAGTCATTAACCTTTTTGGATATGTTTGTTCTTTTACGTATTAGAAAGTGAAGAGAAAAATTAACTTTTTTACCTTTCACTATGAAAATTTTGATTTTTTAAAAATAACCATTTATAAAAAATTCTACTTTTCCATATATTATCAATACAAATTTTCATTGAAAATCTCACCTTTCAGTGAATATGAGAAAGTAAGAAATGAGTTAAATAACTATTTAATTTTTAAAAACGATGTCAATTTTTGTACAAAAGCTATTTTTTATTGAAATTGTCGTATTCAATGAAAATACTAATATACCCTAAAATATTGAAGAACGCAATGGAACAAAATTCATCCGCAGCATGTACTGGTCCATGAAAGGGATGATGGAAATTATGAACATTGGGTTTGAATATGGACGTCGTGTTTCAAGAACTTCTATGGGACTTTTAAATGTCGTGTTTCAGGAACTTCTATAAGACTTTTAAAGAATCTTAAAAGGGACATATATTTTAAGATCTATTTTGATGTCCCTCTCTCTTCAGTCTCCACTTTACTATCACAATGTCACGTGAATGCCTGTTAGAGGGAAAAATCTTTTAAGAGCTTTTTCCCATTTGAAGACCTTTTTTTAAAAGTTAAATCACTTGTATATATTTGTATTTTTTAAAATTTAAATCAGATTTTCAAATGGAAAAGACCTCTTCTGAGACTTTTTCCCTAATAATGTTGGATTTCAGTAAGCTCAATCCTCGATGCTTCACTTGGACAAAGAACCAAGAATGCCTTTCTCTTTCGAAATTGGATAGGTTCCTCGTCTTGGCCAATTGGGAGCATTTTTTCAACTTCTTCCATGAAGCACTTCTTAAGCCCATCTTGGACCATATCCCCATTCTCCTAGACTTTGGAGGTATAAAGAGAAGGCTATCCCCTTTCCAATTTGAAAACATGTGGACGGAGGATGGAGTTTTCTAGAAGAAAGCTTCTTGGTGTTCTAAGCGGAAACTCAAATGGGTCGGGTCGAGTTTTAATAAACTCAATCTAATCTGTGTCAAAATTTATTAAACTCAATTCGATCCAACTCAAATTGCGTATCCGAATTACTCGACATGACCTGACTTAACCCAAGTGCTGGCCTCAACCTATCCGACCTGAGTTTCAGCCCTAATCACTAATGTTTTATAACTTGGTGTACTTGTTTCGTGTCAGATTGATTTTAAATTTCTCAATCCAATCCTACCCGAATTTCATACGGGTTTTTTTCCCAGCCTGACCCAAATTTCATAAAGGTTTCTTTCCCAATGTAACCCGAAATATACAAATACATAACTCAAACCCACTGATTTTTTAGGTTGAGTTATATGGGTCAAGTTAAATTCCGACCCAAGTTTCACCCGTAATGGTCTTCCTTTTCGTTTCACTAGAAAGCAAGTCATGTCTTTTGGTTGAAGGTTAAAGCCTTGAAAGTGCAAGAAGATCTTGCCTCTAGTTTCATCCTTGTCTCCACCATTGATGCTAACATATTTTCATTGTTTGTTTGAATTATTATAAAAATTAAATAAGTCAAAAATTCACAGATTTAAATGACGTCAAATGAAAAGTGTTAAAACAAATTGGTCTAGGTCCATGGTACATGGATCCATGCTCAATTTCCACTAGATAGAGTGAATCATGCTTCCAAAGATGGTACATGGAACATAGTGGATGAATTTTGCAATTCTTATCTCTAAATATTGCAAGATCTAGAAAATGGAAGTGATAACACCGTGTAGCACATGCTACATCGAGCAAGCACTAAAACAGAACGAGGTGTAGGTGCCAACATAAAGCGTTAAAGACAAATTCCAGTTCTTAACTTTTTATATCTCCAAATAAGTACAAGATTGGCAAGCATGGGATAGAACGTCGCGAACTATCTCATTCGGCTAGGAGATTCCTGAGCTCACATGCGATGGCTTGGGTACCTAGCTCTGATACCATTACTCTGTTAGGACCAGACTTCTAGTTCAAAAGACTAGCCTGATAGGTGGAGTGATCCAGTCTCTTATACGTCTTCAGTTTTTCCTTCTTACAATTGATGTGGAACTCTCATTCACACTCCAACAATTCTTTCAATTTCTATTATTTTTTGAAGAGATCAAAGTTACATATCAACGCAATTTTATACAACTCTCTTTCATTCTAAGATAAAATTTCTCTCTCTCGCTCGCTTTTATATATATTTATTTATTTTCTCTTTTTATCTATTCTATATTTTGTCTTAAACTCTCACAAGAGCCCCTTTCTCTTTTGTTTTCTTCTATCCTTAAGTTGTTCTCTTGCTTTCTCTAATTTCTCTTCTTCTGTCTCAAGATACTTGTCCTATATGAATTTTGAAATTGTCCAAAATTACTTGTCGTATTCCTTTATTTTTTCCATTAAATCGAAGCTATATTTACTTTATTCTTAAGAAATAAAAAACTATGAAATAGGACAAGTATTGTAGGAAAGAGGGCGTGTTAGTTTTGTCTCTCTTTCACTTGTTTTTTTTTTCCTTTCTTCTTATTCACCTTTTTCTCTAAGTGCACGAGATTGGCCAACATAATATTTAATTGTTTTCCCCATTTTCATTCTTTCTCTTTCTTTTTCTTTTAATCTCACACGTTTTCTACTTCTTTTTTTTTTTTTTTTATGCTTTTCTTTATTTTTTTAATCTCACATGTTACAAGTAATCCACGTAACTCTCTCTCTTGGGAGTGGACATTGAGTTCTATAAAGAAGTGATGTGATGATTTTTAAAGGACAAAGAATGGCGAATTAGAAGGCCAATATTATATAAATATGAGTTATGGCCCGATTAGAGTGGTTTGGACTTGACTTTACTCCTTTTGGAGACCCATTTGTTTGGTGCAAAGGATGGTGACGAATTTAGAAGAAAGGATAACCTCGCCGCATCTTATTTATTATCTCTTTTGAACCAAAATAGCAAAATAATCTCTTTTAAAAATGCTTATTTTAAGATTTTCTTCTTATTTTCATTTCAAATAATGATTGGAATGGAAAGGAGGTGGGCAACCCTCACAAGTATAGGATTTTTTATTCTCCTCAAACACTGTAAATACATTGCTTGGTCGACCATGAGAAAGTGAAGTTTTAGCTCTCTCCTTTTTAGTGAGTTTTTAGATTAAGACACTTGAAGACTATGGGAGAGACCCCAAATATTTAAATGATTCCCATGTTTCACGAGACTAAGGCAAAGCACAAATTTGAACTACTAAATATAGTTAATTAAGGTTAAATACTTTATACTTGATATAAGGGAATTCTACTTATTTTATTTGATTTGCAGCAAAGTGATCAAGCCTCCTAGGTCATTAAAGTTCTATATAAATGAAGGTGAGATGCCCATGGTGCTAAATCATTGTTGGCATTTGCATCTATCTGCAAGCAAAAATGCTGAAGGTTCAAGTCATTTCTAGAGAAACTATTCAACCATCTCATCCAACACCATCTCCCCTCCGTACCTTCCATCTCTCCTTTAATGATCAGATGTTTGTTGCCAGTCCCATTTATGTTCCACTAGTTCTCTTCTACTCGGGTGGCGACGGCCGTGGTAGCATTAAAACCATGGAAAAATTGCAGAAGTTGAAGACTTCTCTAGCCAAAACCTTAACCCAGTTTTACCCATTAGCCGGAAGGATCAAAGACAAGTGTTCTGTTGACTGCAATGATGAAGGTGTAGAATTTTCAGAAGCTCGAGTCAACGATCAGCTCATGGATTTCCTTCGACAACCCTATGTTGAAGTGTTGACTCAGATGGTCCCCACCACTTTCACCAAATCAAAATCCGGCAGGGATGTACTCCTATCCGTCCAAGTCAACATCTTCGATTGCGGGGGAATGGCTGTGGGCATTGGCATTGCGCATGCAGTTGCTGATGGGACCACATTGGGAACATTTCTAAATGGGTGGGCCAGCACAGCTCGCGGGTCCAGTCAATTGGTGTGCCCTACATTCGAGTCGCCATCGTTGTTTCCACCGGTTGCAGGGCCGGTGCCGGTGCCGGCCAACATGTTCCCCTTAAAAGCCAATGTCTTGACCAAGATGTTTGTGTTCAATGCATCCAAGATATCAACCCTAAGGGCCAAATCTGATGCAAAGCCGACCCGTTACGAGGCGGTCACGTCGCTCATCTGGCGGTGCTTCTTAAGGTCCATGGGGGAGGTGGGGCCGAAGAAGGTGGTTACGGCCTTGCATGCGCTAGACCTCAGGCGAAGGATGGCCCTGCCCTTGCCCAGATCTTCCTTTGGCAACATCTTCAAGTTTTGTGCCATTCCTTACGTGAAAGGAGAGTTGGCATCGCAGTCAAGAGTAGAGAAGGAATTGAGGGATGAAATTAGGAAAGTAGACTCTGATCACATATTGCAGATGCATGGTCCTGATGGCCATCTAAAAGCCTACGAATCAGTGAGCACCTTATTTCAAAAGTATCCAGACTGGAGTGTTGATTTCTACTATTTCAGTAGTTGGTGTGGATTTTCTTTCTATGAAGTGGACTTTGGATGGGGTGGACCTGACTGGGTGACTTTATCCGGTGTGCCTCTTGAGTCTGTTATATTGTTTAATACCAGATCAGGTGATGGAATTGAAGCTTGGGTGAGCTTGAAAGATGAACAACTAGCCAAATTTGAGAAGGATGAAGAGCTCCTCTGTTTTGCTTCTCCTCACATTGTATAACTTATTGATTGTGGTCACTCTTTTAGTTGTCTGTTGTTGTCATTTGAGTAACTCATCTCCCTCTATATAGGAGTATTTATGCAATAGCAATATGCAGTACTTAATTATGTGCATTCTGGATTGTATCTCTTCACCAATTCAGGAAATTCAAGAATATCTCTATGTCAGATATTTTGCGTGTTGAATTTCTGCGGGTGTTTTTTTTTCTTAAGAGTTTTCTGTTTGTAGTTTTTGTCTACTTTTTTCTTTCTGTATCTACATATCTTGTGCCCCTTTTTCTATTAATATATGAACAATTTCAAAAAAAAAAAAATTTGAAATGAGAAAAATTTGTAGCCTTCTATATGGAGTTTCTCCATTGTATTAATAATAACATACTGTAGCATCATATTTTTTATGCATTTGGCTTTCATGGGAGTTGAAAAGGTAAACCTGACTCTTTCAATACTGAGGCAAAAATAGATTACCTCTGATGGGGAAAATATTAAGGAATTTGTGTATAATAGGGTTTTCCAACTCTAATCATAATTGTCTTTCGAACCCTAGGAAATTCAGTTTCTTGAGTAGTTGAGTTAGAGGATTTTCTAAACCTAATAAAAATAGATTTAGTTGTATCTTTTATTGATATAGGATTTTTTGCCCTATTATATATAATCTGTTGGGACAGGCTAGAAACGAGTCTCATATTGAAAGTACAGAAAAAGATCTAAGGATTTATAAGAACTTGGGTCACTCTACCTAATAAATTAGCCTTCTGGGCTGGATACTCAATCTTGACAAATGGTTTCATAGAATTTATAAAGACTTAATCCCTCAACCTAATAGATTAGTATTTTGTGATGGATACCCATATCCTAACATAATCTAAATTTTCCTTCTCCTCTCTTGTAATTGTTTGCTTTGTAGTCTCAAGTCTCAACCCTCTCTTTCGTCTCTTGCAATCGTCCCACCTATGGTGGTATCTGTCTCTCCTTCCTCCCTTTATTCATAAATAAATTTATACAATCCCTCCTTATTTTTTTTAATACAACCTCATCCCCCCCTCAAGTGAGTCATCAACCCCCTTTTTCATCTTCTACTTTAAAACAAAACG
The DNA here is from genome assembly GCA_013350335.1 of Chimonanthus salicifolius. Taxonomy (NCBI): domain Eukaryota; kingdom Viridiplantae; phylum Streptophyta; class Magnoliopsida; order Laurales; family Calycanthaceae; genus Chimonanthus; species Chimonanthus salicifolius. The sequence goes on along the minus strand of CM023539.1, from coordinate 68,410,718 downwards.
CCTACTATATGAATTGAAAGTAGACTTAATAAGATACCTGTAAATTAAATTTTAACATCAAACTCAATTCTCAATCACTTGAGCTTAAAGGTCGAAATCATCAACCATCCATAAAAATTGAAGGACGTTTAGTGATTTCGGCCATTAAGACTAAGTAGTTGAGAAATGAGTTAAAGGTTGAAATTTGGTCCAATCGTAGCCTATTAGATCTATTTTCAATTAATATGATTGACTTTTTTTTAATAAAACAAATAAAAATTAAGAAAAAAAATCAATTAATGGAATTAGTAAGTTTCTTCAACTAAAGGTTCTTACTTTGCTAGAGCTCTTTTCTTTTATTTTTCTTATTTTGCTTTACATTTTTCTTTCACTTCTATCCTTCTACTTATTTTTTCATGCATCTTTATACTTCATCTACCCTTTTCTTTTTCTTCATCTTCTCTTTTTTATTTAAATCTTAAATATTTTTGTATTTTGTTAGAAAGATCATGATTAGATCAAATAGTGCTTCAATATGATATTCAAATCTATAATTGTTTATAATTTGCATTTTTTTTGAAAAATAAGATTTTTATAAATTGCAGTCATTTTTATTTTTTATTTTTAAATACATAGAGTTTGGATTTTAGATGACTCATATGCTAACAAATGATTCTGCAAAAGGGCAATCTAAAACTTGAATAACCACTCTACATACAATAATTTTCTTAATAAAACCAATTCTTATACTACCTTTATACAAATATTAAAGTCCATAACAATAAATATTTATATTTTTTTAATGATTTTGGTCTTCTTCGAATCTAAAATTATATTTAGTGACTTTAAATTATTTTTAAATTCATAAACTCATAAATCCTAAATGGTGTCGGCTCTTTTTTTCTTTTTCTTTTTGAATTTACGTGTGGAAAATCGCGGGAAACCTAGAGAAAACCCCTCACGGGTGATTCCCACTGCCCTTGGGACACAACAGGTGAGATTATGGGAGCTCGAACCTAGCACGTCCCAGGAAATTACCAGTTGAACTACACCCATGTGTGTCTAGGTCGAGTTGGAACAACAGAAACCCGCATGAAATTCGGATCGAGTTGGGTTGAGAAATTCAAAATCAATCTAATCCAACGCGGCCTGAGTGCACCAAGTTATAAAATAATACTTGTGTTGAGTCATGTCAGAAATTCAGGTGGAGTCGGTTGCGTAATGTGTCAGTTTCAACCCTACCTTCCTAAAACATGAGAGTGCGACGTAGTCATTAACCTTTTTGGATATGTTTGTTTTTTTACGAATTAGAAAGTGAAGAGAAAAATTAACTTTTTTACCTTTCACTATGAAAATTTTGATTTTTTAAAAATAACCATTTATAAAAAATTCTACTTTTCCATATATTATCAATACAAATTTTCATTGAAAATCTCACCTTTCAGTGAATATGAGAAAGTAAGAAATGAGTTAAACAACTATTTAATTTTTAAAAACTATGTCAATTTTTGTACAAAAGCTATTTTTTATTGAAATTGTCGTATTCAATGAAAATACTAATATACCCTAAAATATTGAAGAACGCAATGGAACAAAATTCATCCGCAGCATGTACTGGTCCATGAAAGGGATGATGGAAATTATGAACATTGGGTTTGAATATGGACGTCGTGTTTCAAGAACTTCTATGGGACTTTTAAATGTCGTGTTTCAGGAACTTCTATAAGACTTTTAAAGAATCTTAAAAGGGACATATATTTTAAGATCTATTTTGATGTCCCTCTCTCTTCAGTCTCCACTTTACTATCACAATGTCACGTGAATGCCTGTTAGAGGGAAAAATCTTTTAAGAGCTTTTTCCCATTTGAAGACCTTTTTTTAAAAGTTAAATCACTTGTATATATTTGTATTTTTTAAAATTTAAATCAGATTTTCAAATGGAAAAGACCTCTTCTGAGACTTTTTCCCTAATAATGTTGGATTTCAGTAAGCTCAATCCTCGATGCTTCACTTGGACAAAGAACCAAGAATGCCTTTCTCTTTCGAAATTGGATAGGTTCCTCGTCTTGGCCAATTGGGAGCATTTTTTCAACTTCTTCCATGAAGCACTTCTTAAGCCCATCTTGGACCATATCCCCATTCTCCTAGACTTTGGAGGTATAAAGAGAAGGCTATCCCCTTTCCAATTTGAAAACATGTGGACGGAGGATGGAGTTTTCTAGAAGAAAGCTTCTTGGTGTTCTAAGCGGAAACTCAAATGGGTCGGGTCGAGTTTTAATAAACTCAATCTAATCTGTGTCAAAATTTATTAAACTCAATTCGATCCAACTCAAATTGCGTATCCGAATTACTCGACATGACCTGACTTAACCCAAGTGCTGGCCTCAACCTATCCGACCTGAGTTTCAGCCCTAATCACTAATGTTTTATAACTTGGTGTACTTGTTTCGTGTCAGATTGATTTTAAATTTCTCAATCCAATCCTACCCGAATTTCATACGGGTTTTTTTCCCAGCCTGACCCAAATTTCATAAAGGTTTCTTTCCCAATGTAACCCGAAATATACAAATACATAACTCAAACCCACTGATTTTTTAGGTTGAGTTATATGGGTCAAGTTAAATTCCGACCCAAGTTTCACCCGTAATGGTCTTCCTTTTCGTTTCACTAGAAAGCAAGTCATGTCTTTTGGTTGAAGGTTAAAGCCTTGAAAGTGCAAGAAGATCTTGCCTCTAGTTTCATCCTTGTCTCCACCATTGATGCTAACATATTTTCATTGTTTGTTTGAATTATTATAAAAATTAAATAAGTAAAAAATTCACAGATTTAAATGACGTCAAATGAAAAGTGTTAAAACAAATTGGTCTAGGTCCATGGTACATGGATCCATGCTCAATTTCCACTAGATAGAGTGAATCATGCTTCCAAAGATGGTACATGGAACATAGTGGATGAATTTTGCAATTCTTATCTCTAAATATTGCAAGATCTAGAAAATGGAAGTGATAACACCGTGTAGCACATGCTACATCGAGCAAGCACTAAAACAGAACGAGGTGTAGGTGCCAACATAAAGCGTTAAAGACAAATTCCAGTTCTTAACTTTTTATATCTCCAAATAAGTACAAGATTGGCAAGCATGGGATAGAACGTCGCGAACTATCTCATTCGGCTAGGAGATTCCTGAGCTCATATGCGATGGCTTGGGTACCTAGCTCTGATACCATTACTCTGTTAGGACCAGACTTCTAGCTCAAAAGACTAGCCTGATAGGTGGAGTGATCCAGTCTCTTATACGTCTTCAGTTTTTCCTTCTTACAATCGATGTGGAACTCTCATTCACACTCCAACAATTCTTTCAATTTCTATTATTTTTTGAAGAGATCAAAGTTACATATCAACGCAATTTTATACAACTCTCTTTCATTCTAAGATAAAATTTCTCTCTCTCGCTCGCTTTTATATATATTTATTTATTTTCTCTTTTTATCTATTCTATATTTTGTCTTAAACTCTCACAAGAGCCCCTTTCTCTTTTGTTTTCTTCTATCCTTAAGTTGTTCTCTTGCTTTCTCTAATTTCTCTTCTTCTGTCTCAAGATACTTGTCCTATATGAATTTTGAAATTGTCCAAAATTACTTGTCGTATTCCTTTATTTTTTCCATTAAATCGAAGCTATATTTACTTTATTCTTAAGAAATAAAAAACTATGAAATAGGACAAGTATTGTAGGAAAGAGGGAGTGTTAGTTTTGTCTCTCTTTCACTTGTTTTTTTTTTCCTTTCTTCTTATTCACCTTTTTCTCTAAGTGCACGAGATTGGCCAACATAATATTTAATTGTTTTCCCCATTTTCATTCTTTCTCTTTCTTTTTCTTTTAATCTCACACGTTTTCTACTTCTTTTTTTTTTTTTTTTATGCTTTTCTTTATTTTTTTAATCTCACATGTTACAAGTAATCCACGTAACTCTCTCTCTTGGGAGTGGACATTGAGTTCTATAAAGAAGTGATGTGATGATTTTTAAAGGACAGAGAATGGCGAATTAGAAGGCCAATATTATATAAATATGAGTTATGGCCCAATTAGAGTGGTTTGGACTTGACTTTACTCCCTTTGGAGACCCATTTGTTTGGTGCAAAGGATGGTGACGAATTTAGAAGAAAGGATAACCTCGCCGCATCTTATTTATTATCTCTTTTGAACCAAAATAGCAAAATAATCTCTTTTAAAAATGCTTATTTTAAGATTTTCTTCTTATTTTCATTTCAAATAATGATTGGAATGGAAAGGAGGTGGGCAACCCTCACAAGTATAGGATTTTTTATTCTCCTCAAACACTGTAAATACATTGCTTGGTCGACCATGAGAAAGTGAAGTTTTAGCTCTCTCCTTTTTAGTGAGTTTTTAGATTAAGACACTTGAAGACTATGGGAGAGACCCCAAATATTTAAATGATTCCCATGTTTCACGAGACTAAGGCAAAGCACGAATTTGAACTACTAAATATAGTTAACTAAGGTTAAATACTTTATACTTGATATAAGGGAATTCTACTTATTTTATTTGATTTGCAGCAAAGTGATCAAGCCTCCTAGGTCATTAAAGTTCTATATAAATGAAGGTGAGATGCCCATGGTGCTAAATCATTGTTGGCATTTGCATCTATCTGCAAGCAAAAATGCTGAAGGTTCAAGTCATTTCTAGAGAAACTATTCAACCATCTCATCCAACACCATCTCCCCTCCGTACCTTCCATCTCTCCTTTAATGATCAGATGTTTGTTGCCAGTCCCATTTATGTTCCACTAGTTCTCTTCTACTCGGGTGGCGACGGCCATGGTAGCATTAAAACCATGGAAAAATTGCAGAAGTTGAAGACTTCTCTAGCCAAAACCTTAACCCAGTTTTACCCATTAGCCGGAAGGATCAAAGACAAGTGTTCTGTTGACTGGATTGATGAAGGTGTAGAATTTTCAGAAGCTCGAGTCAACGATCAGCTCATGGATTTCCTTCGACAACCCTATGTTGAAGTGTTGACTCAGATGGTCCCCACCACTTTCACCAAATCAAAATCCGGCAGGGATGTACTCCTATCCGTCCAAGTCAACATCTTCGATTGCGGGGGAATGGCTGTGGGCATTGGCATTGCGTATGCAGTTGCTGATGGGACCACATTGGGAACATTTCTAAATGGGTGGGCCAGCACAGTGATGAGTGCAAAATAAATACATATTTTACCCCTAAATTTATTATTGTTAGTATCTCATTTTATTTAATTTTATCTAATTAGTATAATTTTGTATTTTGCAGGTTTAAAAGTGAGGATGACAGAAAAAATGCTTAAATATAAAGCCTGGGCCCATTGAGAAAACTGAACTTGGGCATTGAAGAAAAGGAGAGGAGAGGAAAGAGAGAAGGAAAAAGTGAAGGAAGGATAAGAAAAGGCTTTGGAAAATTAGGTTCTACAGGGTTTTTAGGTTGGTATTTTGTTTAATTTTCCTAGCTATTTTTCTTGTATTTTATTCTTTAATTAAGTTTATGTGTGGATTTATTTTAATTATTTCAAATTAAATGTGATGAAAATTTAGATTGAATAGACTTCCTTCTTCGATCTAAGGCTCTTATTTTAAGAGTGCGATGAAATATTTTAGATTTGAAGATAAATTTTAAATTCTATTCATTCTAAGGTTTAATTTGAGATTTTTAATTTAATGAAATCTATGGATTTAATTGTTGGAATATTTATCGATGAAAAATTTGAATGCATGATTGGTAATTTACGTGAGCTCCGTATTCTAGGCCTTTGTTTTATTTTTAAAATATGAAAAATAATGCTTCCTTGATTTTTTGAGCCAGTTCCACTGTAAATATGTACAGATGTAATTTAGATGTCTTTAATTTTTATTTTTGTTATAAAAACTCAAATCTTTGAAATTGATGAAGTAGGTTGGAAATAATTTAATTGCATCTTAATTTTGTTTTCTAAATTAGATTAAGATTGTTTATATTTTTATATTAATTCCACCATCTTAATTAAAATTAGTTAAATTGTTAGATTCTATGTTTAAATCTAGAATGTTTCTAAATTAAGATTAAAATTCATAGATTAGATTAACAATTCCACGTTCATGATTTATCTCCATATTTCTCAAAGTTCTTAAAATATATAATTCAATGGTATAATTTTCATGGATATATTTTCCTAAGTTTCGATGGGTTCGACCTCGCACTTAATCGCAATACTATCTAAATGGTTCATGCGCTTGCGAGTTATAAATTTAAAATTTGCACAACAAGTTTTTGGCGCCGTTGCCGGGGAACTTAAAACAGATCGACATTGAATTATTTATTTTTGGAAATAATGCGTATTTTAGAAATATCTATTTTTGGCAACTCTTTAAAATTAGCAGTTTCTATTTTTTTAGAAATTCTAATTTTAGAAGGTTACCTTATTTAGAAGTTCTACAAATAATCAGGAGATTATCTAAATTTGGAATCACTGTTAAATTTAGAAAATTTTTATTTTTGGAGATTTCTATTTTTAGATACTTCCAAAAATATCTAGTTTCTATTTTTAGCGTTTTCTAATCTTAGAATTTTAATCCAATTTAGTCATGTTCTATTTTTAGAAAGTAGATCTAAATTTGGAAAATTCCAGCTAAAAAGTTTCAAAAAGAAAGAAAGAAAAAAATTTGGATCAACTTTGAACTTATTTGAAAATCTGATTTGGATTAATTTGGTGGATATTAATTTAGAAATTTTTATGGTCTTAATTTAGTTTAGAATTCTTAATTACGTTACAATTATTTAATTTCTTCCACTAGTTATAACATTAGGAAATCTGCGTTTAGTTTAGGATTCATGCATATTTTATTTGATTAAATGCTTCACCATGGTTTTGAGTTTTGTTATATGCAGGTGCTTTGAAAATTCTTGCGGAAAAAATTGCTAAACAAAATAAAAATTGCGCTTGCTAATAATTAAAAACAAAAAGCCAAGGTACGCGCATTCAATTTTTTTCTTTAATTTTTAATTTTCATGCATTCATATAGTTTTTATTAGGTTGTCTTGGATTTATTTTAAAAAAAAAAAATTTGCATATTTAATTTGCTCATGCATTTAGGTTGCTAGTTCATGCGTTCAATTAAATTGTTTGCTTATTGTTTTCATATTTGCTTGAATCTTGCATTGGTAATTTAGGCTTGCATTCACAAAATAGAAAAATTCAAAAAAAAAAAAGATTAGTAAAAATTGGTTCATGCATTACCCAATTAAAATCAATCTAGAACCATTGTTTAGGGTTGTTCATGTCCATTAGGATCCCTGTGTCAGTATAGGTTTAGGTCATATTTTGTGTGAATTTGATTGAGCGTGAATGATCGTGTCTGTGTATGAATTATTGGGTTCGTGACTCTAACAATCGCTTGGTTCAAGTTATGTTTTCCGTCGATTTACCGATCGTTGCGTCCGGAGCCCAGTCCAGCTCAGCCATAGACATAGACAGTCCACCTTCACCACTACCATCACCTAACATGGCCGAAGAAAGAGTCGAAGAGAAAACCCTCCAAGACTACTTCTCACCAGTCACGCCCAACACACCATCTGGCATAGTTGTTCCAGCAACTAATGTGGCGTTTGAACTGAAACCAGCCCTGTTACATCTTGTACCCGCATTCCATGGACTTGATCGTGAGGACCCTTACCTACATGTTAAAGAATTCTTAGAAATCTGCGCCACCATCAAACTTCAAGGCATCACTGATGAATCAATTAGACTTCGTTTATTTCCTTTTTCTCTCAAAGAAAAAGCAAAATCCTGGCTAAATTCTCTACTAGCAAATTCCATCACAACATGGGATCAGTTGGCCAACAAATTTTTGAACAAAATTTTCCCTGTATCAAAAACTAACGCCCTCAGGAAAGAAATTTCAGACTTTAATCAAAAGGAGGGTGCACAATTCTGTGAGTCATGGGAAAGATTCAAAGATTCGTTGAGTAAATGCCCCCACCACGGCTATGAAACAGGAAGACTCGTACAATTCTTTTATGATAGTTTAACCACATCAAACCGCACAATGGTCGAGTCTATGAAAGGTGGGGAATTTTTACAGCTAACTGCAAACAATGGATGGAATTTCTTAGAATCATTGGCAGAAAGTTCTCAGCGATGGGACTTCTCCAAAAGAGAGAATTCAGCACAAACATCGAAGAGAGGAGGTTTGTACGAAGTTAACAATGACTTTGACGTTAAGATTGCGATCGCAAACCTAACGAAAAATGTTGATGTTTTAACTATGTCTCAGGCGATGAACCCATCATTAGGAATGCATGCTGAGGTTTGCACATTGTATTCTAATCTAGGACGCACTGCCCAAATCTGTCCTTCCATAGGATCAAATGCTGAGTGTTCAACCGATCAGGCCAATGCACTCAATAATTTTGGAAGACAGCAGGGAACCCCGTTTTCTGCCACATACAATCCTAATTAGTGGAATCATCCAAATTTTTCATGGCGTCAGAATCAACCTCCGGTAGGTCAAGGACTTCCTCAATATCAAGGCCAACCATATCAACCTCCCCAGTACCAACCACCCAACCAACCATACCATCCATCTCAAAATCATCCACCCCAGCCAAATCCATCTTATCAGTCCGGTCCATTTCAACAACGTAAGCCCTCTCTCGAGGATACGTTGCAGCAGTTCATGCAGTCCGCCCAACAGGCTATGCACAAGCTTGAAGCACAGATTTGGCAGTTAGCTACCGCGATAGGAGATAGAGAAAAAGGTAAGTTTCCCAGTCAGCCTATCCCAAATCCCAAGGGACAAAATGAGGTTTCGTTATCTAATTCAGACGACGCTAACTCCATTACTATCTTGAGGTCTGGGAGACAGGTAGATAACAAGGTTGAACTGCCTAAACAACAGGAAGACCAGACAGCTGGTCAACCAAAGCATCAAAAGGACCCACCTAGTCCATTTTCTGTCCAAAATACTCCGGAACAACCTGCTAAAAATACTTTTGTGCCTAAAGCTCCGTACCCTTAGAGGTTAGCTAATCCTAACAAAGGAGTACCCTATAGTGACATATTAGAGGTCTTTAAACACGTCAGTATCAATATACCTCTACTTGAAGCTATAAATCAGGTACCCTCCTATGCCAAATTTTTGAAAGACCTCTGTACGGTGAAACGGAAAACCAATGTTCCCAAAAAGGCATTTTTAGCAGAAAATGCGAGTTCACTCATCCAACAAGGGTTTCCAATAAAACACAAGGATCCTGGGTGCCCAACCATCGCTTGCACCATTGGTACATTTGATATTGATAGGGCTTTGTTAGATCTTGGAGCAAGCGTCAGCCTGTTGCCATACTCTGTTTATGAGCAGTTAGGGTTGGGTGAGTTGAAACCCACTACTATCACACTTCAGTTAGCTGATCGCTCTGTGAAAATCCCGAGAGGTGTGATAGAAGACGTTCTGGTGAAAATAGACAAATTCTACTTTCCGGTCGATTTTGTAGTGTTGGATACACAACCTGTTCAGAACGAAAGTGGGCACATTCCGGTTATTCTTGGACGACCATTCTTGGCCACCGCTAAAGCTATTATCAATTGCCAAGATGGTATGCTTAGGTTGTCGTTCGGAGATCTGACGACAGAACTCAATGTGTTCAACCTGTGTAAACAACCTTCCTGTATAGATGATCTGTACGAGGTTAATTTGATTCAGAGTTCTGTCGAAGAATCTTTTCTTCACTTTATTTGCGACGATCCATTTGAGAAGTCACTGTCCACCTTTGGCACAGATTTCAATGAAAATGGTAAGCAAGAGGTGAACGCTCTATTGAATGAAGTTCCATATGTTGATGTTAGAGCAAGGAAATTTGAACCTTTCCCTGTGAGTCAATCTGTACCACTCCCCTCTATTGAGAAGTCACCAAAATTAGAGCTCAAACCACTCCCTGAGACTATAAAATATTCTTACGTTGGACCATCAGAAACTTTACCTATTATCATAGCTTCCGATTTAACTTCAGAGCAGGAGTCTAAACTCCTTGCTATTCTGAGAGAACATAGAGAAGCTATTGGATGGTCCATTGCCGATCTTAAAGGGATCAGCCCCTCTGTGGTCATGCACAAAATTCACCTGGAGGAGAACTCCAAAACGTTTAGAGAACCACAAAGACGACTTAATCCGGTAATGTAGGACGTGGTAAGAGCCGAAATTTTAAAACTTCTCGAGGCTGGTATCATCTACCCTATCTCTGATAGTCCGTGGGTGAGTCCGATACAGGTTGTCCCAAAGAAATCTGGTGTAACGGTAGTTAAGAATGAGGATAATGAACTAGTTCCTACCCGTGTTCAAACGGGCTGGAGAGTTTGTATTGACTACCGAAAACTGAACACTGCGACTCGAAAGGATCACTTCCCACTTCCATTCATTGATCAGATGCTTGAGCGTTTGGCCGGTCATGCATTCTACTGTTTTCTCGATTGTTATTCCGGCTATAACCAAATTTGTGTTGCTCCTGAGGATCAGGAGAAGACCACCTTCACCTGTCCATTTGGTACTTTTGCCTACCGTCGCATGCCTTTTGGGCTGTTCAATGCACCTGCTACCTTTCAGCGGTGTATGATCAGCATATTTTCAGACATGGTAGAGCGATGTTTGGAAGTCTTTATGGATGATTTCTCAGTCTTTGGTTCTTCGTTTGACCAATGCCTACATCATCTAACCCTTGTGTTAGTCCGATGTAAAGAAAAGAACCTAGTACTCAATTGGGAAAAATGTCATTTCATGGTGAAACAAGGTATAGTCTTAGGTCACATTATATCAGACAATGGAATAGAAGTTGATAAAGCTAAGGTCGATTTGATCTCTAGCCTTCCACGGCCCCAAACTGTTAAAGAGATCAGATCATTCCTAGGTCATGCTGGTTTCTACAGGAGATTTATCAAAGATTTCAGTAAAATTTCCAGACCTCTCTGTAGACTCCTGACTAAGGATTCAAGTTTCGATTTTGATGATGAGTGCGTCCACGCTTTTGAAAAATTGAAAACTTCATTGACCTCTGCTCCGATAATTCGACCTCCTGATTGGTCTGTTCCTTTTGAGATCATGTGTAATGCTTCTGACTATGCAGTAGGAGCTGTTTTAGGTCAAAGGGTCAATAAGTTACCTCATGTTATCCATTATGCCAGCAAAACATTGAATGATGCTCAATTGCACTATTCCACCACGGAAAAGGAATTGTTGGCAGTCGTTTTTGCACTAGACAAATTTCGATCTTACCTTGTGAGTTCGAAGGTCATCATCTACTCCGATCATGCTGCTCTCAAGTATCTTCTGTCTAAGAAAGATGCTAAGTCCTGCTTGATTAGATGGGTTCGTTTGCTACAAGAATTTGATATTGAAATTCGGGACAAGAAAGGTTCTGAGAATGTGGTAGCGGACCATTTGTCTTGATTGGCAACTGAATTTCTGATGACCCGATACCTATTACTGAATCCTTTCCTGATGAGCAACTCATGTCAGTTTCCCAATTACCTTGGTTTGCAAATATTGTGAATTATCTTGTCACTGGTTTGATGCCTGAGCATTGGACTAAGCAAGATAAGTCAAAATTTCTAGCATAAGTCAAATACTTTATCTGGGATGATCCATACCTGTTCAAATATTGTTCAGAACAAATCATTCGTCATTGTGTCCCGGAGTCCGATCAACTAAGTGTCGTTAAATTTTGTCATGATCAGGCTTGTGGAGGTCATTTCAGTTCGAACAAGACCACTGCAAAGATTTTGCAGTGTGGTTTTTACTGGCCTTCCATGTTCAAAGATACCCATTCCTACTGTGTGTGTCATGTGACAGATGTCAGAGATTAGGTAGTCTGTCTCGTCGAAATATGATGCCTTTGAACCCAATTTTACCTGTTGAACTTTTTGATGTTTGGGGCATTGATTTCATGGGACCATTTCCTAATTCCTTTGGTAATCTTTACAATTTGGTAGGGGTAGATTATGTCAGTAAATGGGTTGAAGCGGTGGCTTGCAAAACAATGATCATAAAGTTGTCCTCCGTTTCTTAAAAGATTTCTCTAGATTTGGAATACCACGAACCATCATCAGTGATGGGGGTAAGCACTTCTGTAATCGCCCGTTTGAAACATTGATGAAATCATATGGGCTGATGCATAAGGTTGCTACTCCTTATCATCCGCAAACAAGTGGGCAAGTGGAAATTTCAAATCGAGAGATAAAACGTATTCTGGAGAAGACAGTTAATCCATCCAGGAAAGACTGGTCTTTGCGACTTACTGATGCACTCTGGGCATATCGTACTGCATTCAAAACGCCCATTGGAATGTCACCCTACAGGATAGTGTATGGGAAAGCCTGTCATTTACCAGTTGAGTTAGTGCATAGAGCATATTGGGCTATTAAGCATATGAATTTTGCTCTAGATCAGGCTGGGCAGCATAGGAAGCTCCAGTTGTCTGAACTTGATGAAATTAGGAGAGATGCCTATGATACTGCGAGAAAGTACAAAGACCGGATGAAGTTGTTTCATGATAAGAATATTCTGAGAAAAACTTTCACAGTTGGTCAAAAGGTCTTGCTGTATAATTCTCGATTGCATTTGTTTCCCGGTAAACTAAGGTCAAAGTGGATAGGTCCATATCTTGTTCATGCTGTTTTTCCGCATGGGACTGTGCAAATTAAGCATCCTAAGAATGGCCATGTTTGGAAAGTTAATGGTCAGCGTCTTAAACCATTCTTAGAGTTTCACAAACCAGAGGAAGAAGTTCAGATCCCACTGGATGATCCTGTCTACCAGGACTGAGTAGGATGATCCGCCCACCCATATCCATCCATCCATCCCTCCACCCGTCATTCTATGTCTGAGTTTGTTGGTGCGTCAGTACGTGTTTGTGTTGGACTAGTTTAGGTTTTTCCTTTTGTTGGGTCAGTTTTTGTGTTTTGAGTCCGTTTAGTGTCTTTGTCTTTGTTGTGTGTTTTTTTTTTTTTTTTGTTATTTGTTTATTTTTGCAGGTTTTGAATAAAGAGCTCCTTCTCAGGTATTTTTCTGAATTTTAGTTGTTCGTTTTGTTCTAATTTGCAACTGATCACTGTAGATTAGAGCACATTGAGGACAATGTTCACTTTAAGTTTGGGGGTATTGAGGGTTTATACTGTGTCAATTTTGTGTGTTTTTGAGTCCTTTGAGTCCAAAAAAAAAAAAATTCACTTTTGTGTTTGTCTTTGAAAAAAAAAACATTTTGAAAAAAAAATTTGAAAAAAAAAAAAATTTAAATCTTGATTTTTAGCATTAATATGTGGATTAAAATTTTTATATCATGCTTTTCCATTTGAATTTTGTGAAATTTATACTTGGAAAATCTTTGCACAGTCATATTAACTTAGTTGGAAAAAGAAAAATATTCATGAGTTAAGTAATCACCGGAGGAATACCAGTGGAGACTTGCGACCCAGTGAGCTTTTGAGGCATTCTATTTTTTTGAGGGTTATAAGTAAATTCTTATTTTCTTTGATGTGCGCATTATTTTTGTTAGATCTCATTATTCTTTGTTTTGGTCATATACTGAGAATGAAATCAAATTGTGGATTATTACACCTGATATTTTTCTGAATTTATTTGAAACAATTAAATATTCATATGAAGCTTAGGAAGTGATATAGGCCATTATTTTGGATCGTTTGAGCCTTTGAAGCCTACCTATTTTCTATCATATTATCATGTTAGTTCCCACTTTTGAGCTTTGAATGTAAATTTATCCTATTTTTATTGATTAACCATATTATCCATACCCAACTCCGGTTGTGGAGTTTGAGCCTACATTGAAAAATCTGTGACCTATTCTAGGGCCCAGAAAAGGTTAGAGATGATTGTTATTGGGATGGTATTCTGAGAAAACTATGGCACTTGAAAGAAAAAATGATGATGAGAGATGCAAAAGAAAGAAGAAAATCATCAATGAAAAAAAAAGAAAAAAAAGGAAATGAAAAAGAAAAAAAAAGAAAGGGAACATCCATACATCATAAATGAAGGATGTGAAAAAAAAGGTGAAAAAAAAAAAGAATTGAATTTGAAAAGAAGAGAAATGCTTTGAAGATTCTGAGTGCTAAAAAAAAAATAGAGGAAGAAATATCCCATTATAAAATTTTGAAGACCTCTAACTTTTTCTATTCAAAATATTTATTTTAGAGTCTTGTTATCCTTTTTTGATAAGACCCGGTCCTAAGCCACGTTTTGTCCTACAGTAAGTCATATTGATTCTGAGTTAATATGGTATTTAAGTGGAGAATAGATGAAGAAGAATAATGGTGTTTGATTCAACGTTATCAGGAAAATGGCATCCTTTCATGAGATCTATATTATTCTTTGTTATTAATCGTTCTTTGATGATAAATATGTGAGATATTTGTATTTGAGAAATTATTCCGCTCACATATACTATTGAGAGACAATTCATCCAACCTCTGAGCGAAAATCTTTCTGAGAGATATACTTTTGTGAGATTTGAAGTCGAAGCGCATTTTCAACCGGTGGTTGCAAAACTTATGTGGTATTTTGAAAAAGAAGGTTATGTTAATATTTGGCTATCACACACTACACTCCGAGTATAAGTTTTGTAAAATAATTTTGGAGTTGTATGATTTTTAAATTTTGATTTATATATTTTTGCTGAAATCTAATGTTTGTGGGTATCATCTCTGGAAGCCCTCACGAGACTATAACTCGTCCACTAGTGGTGAGCTAGGGGTTTAAAGGCTTGTTGAATATGCTAAATGCAATCGAAAGTGCCAGCGAAAGTGGTGTAATTTAGGATTTTTATTTTTGTTTTTAAAGTTTTTAATTTTTGTTTTGCTCGAGGACTAGCAAAATGTAAGTTTGGGGGTATTTGATGAGTGCAAAATAAATACATATTTTACCCCTAAATTTATTATTGTTAGTATCTCATTTTATTTAATTTTATCTAATTAGTATAATTTTGTATTTTGCAGGTTTAAAAGTGAGGATGATAGAAAAAATGCTTAAATATAAAGCCTGGGCCCATTATGTGTTATTTTGGACCTCAAGCCCAATTATTGAGCCTATTAAGAAAAGCCCATGAAGAAATCCACATGTGTGAATACTATTTCCACTATCTCAAGAGGAAATTCGAAATTTAGAAGTCAATATAAGAGGATTTTCGAATTTGGCAAGTGGATTAAGGAAAGAGAAAGAAAATAAGAAAGGGAGAAAAATAAGGAAGGTTTGACATGTGTTCGGTATTTTGGTCATAAATTTCTATTCCAATATCCGATTACATGATTCTTTTTGCGTTGGAAAGAAGACTTCAAGAGCTACAACTTTGTAGTTTACGACTTTTCTTGATTCGGACGTTAACAAGGTCAAAACTGAGCTGCAAGATGATACATGTGTAAAAAACGGGATTTTGCACCCACTTTCCTTATACAAATTTAGCTCCTTGCCACTTTTAAGTCATTCCATATTTAGCACAAATCAAATCCGCCCTCCATGTGTCTCTTGCTTTATTTAAATCTTTGAATCCAATCCATTCATTCCACCTCCTTTCATCTATAAATACTAGCCCTCTCCTATTGCGAAAATTGAACTTGGGCATTGAAGAAAAGGAGATGAGAGGAAGGAGAGAAGGAAAAAGTGAAGGAAGGATAAGAAGAGGCTTTGGAAAATTAGGTTCTACAGGGTTTTTAGGTTGGTATTTTGTTTAATTTTCCTAGCTATTTTTCTTGTATTTTATTCTTTTAAATTCCATTGGTTTGTAATTCAATTTCATGTTTCATAAATAAAATTGAGGTGTGATGAAATATTTAGTCTATGGTTTTCCAATTATTCAATTTATGTACGATGATTATTTGATTTTATTTTTATTCTTTAATTAAGTTTATGTGTGGATTTATTTTAATTATTTCAAATTAAATGTGATGAAAATTTAGATTGAATAGACTTCCTTCTTCGATCTAAGGCTCTTATTTTAAGAGTGCGATGAAATATTTTAGATTTGAAGATAAAGTTTAAATTCTATTCATTCTAAGGTTTAAATTGAGATTTTTAATTTAATAAAATCCATGGATTTAATTGTTGGAATATTTATCGATGAAAAATTTGAATGCATGATTGGTAATTTACGTGAGCTCCGTATTCTAGGCCTTTGTTTTATTTTTAAAATATGGAAAATAATGCCTCCTTGATTCTTTGAGCCAGTTCCACTGTAAATATGTACAGATGTAATTTAGATGTCTTTAATTTTTATTTTTGTTTATAAAAACTCAAATCTTTGAAATTGATGAAGTAGGTTGGAAATAATTTAATTGCATCTTAATTTTGTTTTCTAAATTAGATTAAGATTGTTTATATTTTTATATTAATTCCACCATCTTAATTAAAATTAGTTAAAATGTTAGATTCTATGTTTAAATCTAGAATGTTTCTAAATTAAGATTAAAATTCATAGATTAGATTAACAATTCCAAGTTCATAATTTATCTCCATATTTCTCAAAGTTCTTAAAATATATAATTCAATGGTATAATTTTCATGGATATATTTTCCTAAGTTCCGATGGGTTCGACCTCGCACTTAATCGCTATACTATCAAAATGGTTCGTGCGCTTGCGAGTTATAAATTTAAAATTTGCACAACACACAGCTCGCGGGTCCAGTCAATTGGTGTGCCCTACATTCGAGTCGCCGTCGTTGTTTCCACCGGTTGCAGGGCCGGTGCCGGTGCCGGCCAACATGTTCCCCTTAAAAGCCAATGTCTTGACCAAGATGTTTGTGTTCAATGCATCCAAGATATCAACCCTAAGGGCCAAATCTGATGCAAAGCCGACCCGTTACGAGGCGGTCACGTCGCTCATCTGGCGGTGCTTCTTAAGGTCCATGGGGGAGGTGACGACGGCCGTGGTAGCATTAAAACCATGGAAAAATTGCAGAAGTTGAAGACTTCTCTAGCCAAAGCCTTAACCAAGTTTTACCCATTAGCCGGAAGGATCAAAGACAAGTGTTCTGTTGACTGCAATGATGAAGGTGTAGAATTTTCAGAAGCTCGAGTCAACGATCAGCTCATGGATTTCCTTCGACAACCCTATGTTGAAGTGTTGACTCAGATGGTCCCCACCACTTTCACCAAATCAAAATCCCGCAGAGATGTACTCCTATCCGTCCAAGTCAACATCTTCGATTGCGGGGAAATGGCTGTGGGCATTGGCATTGCGCATGCAGTTGCTGATGGGACCACATTGGGAACATTTCTAAATGGGTGGGCCAGCACAGCTCGCGGGTCCAGTCAATTGGTGTGCCCTACATTCGAGTCGCCGTCGTTGTTTCCACCGGTTGTAGGGCCGGTGCCGGTGCCGGCCAACATGTTCCCCTTAAAAGCCAATGTCTTGACCAAGATGTTTGTGTTCAATGCATCAAAGATATCAACCCTAAGGGCCAAATCTGATGCAAAGCCGACCTGTTACGAGGCGGTCGCGTCGCTCATCTGGCGGTGCTTCTTAAGGTCCATGGGGGAGGTGGGGCCGAAGAAGGTGGTTACGGCCTTGCATGCGCTAGACCTCAGGCGAAGGATGGCCCTGCCCTTGCCCAGATCTTCCTTTGGCAACATCTTCAAGTTTTGTGCCATTCCTTACGTGAAAGGAGAGTTGGCATCGCTGTCAAGAGTAGAGAAGGAATTGAGGGATGAAATTAGGAAAGTAGACTCTTATCACATATTGCAGATGCATGGTCCTGATGGCCATCTAAAAGCCTACTAATCAGTGTGCACCTTATTTCAAGAATATCCAGACTGGAATGTTGATTTTTACTATTTCAGTTGTTGGTGTGGATTTTCTTTCTATGAAGTGGACTTTGGATGGGGTGGACCTGACTGGGTGACTTTATCCGGTGTGCCTCTTGAGTCTGTTATATTGTTTAATACCAGATCAGGTGATGGAATTGAAGCTTGGGTGAGCTTGAAAGATGAACAACAAGCCAAATTTGAGAAGGATGAAGAGCTCCTCTATTTTGCTTCTCCTCACATTGTATAACTTATTGATTGTGGTCACTCTTTTAGTTGTCTGTTGTTGTCATTTGAGTACCTCATCTCCCTCTATATAAGAGTATTTATGCAATAGTAATATGCAGTACTTAATTATGTGCATTCTGGATTGTATCTCTTCAGCAATTCAGGAAATTCAAGAATATCTCTATGTCAGATATTTTGCGTGTTGAATTTCTGTGGGTGTTCTTTTTTCTTCAGAGTTTTCTGTTTGTAGTTTTTGTCTACTTTTTTCTTTCTGTATCTACATATCTAGTGCCCCTTTTTCTATTAATATATGAACAATTTCAAAAAAAAGAATTTGAAATGAGAAAAATTTGTAGCCTTCTATATGGAGTTTCTCCATTGTATTAATAATAACATACTGTAGCATCACATTTTTTATGCATTTGGCTTTCATGGGAGTTGAAAAGGTAAACCTGACTCTTTCAATATTGTGGCAAAAATAGATTACCTCTGATGGGGAAAATATTAAGGAATTTGTGTATAATAGGGTTTTCCAACTCTAATCATAATTGTCTTTCGAACCCTAGGAAATTCAGTTTCTTGAGTAGTTGAGTTAGAGGATTTTCTAAACCTAATAAAAATAGATTTAGTTGTATCTTTTATTGATATAGGATTTTTTGCCCTATTATATATAATCTGTTGGGACAGGCTAGAAACGAGTCTCATATTGAAAGTACAGAAAAAGATCTAAGGATTTATAAGAACTTGGGTCACTCTACCTAATAAATTAGCCTTCTGGGCTGGATACTCAATCTTGACAAATGGTTTCATAGAATTTATAAAGACTTAATCCCTCAACCTAATAGATTAGTATTTTGTGATGGATACCCATATCCTAACATAATCTAAATTTTCCTTCTCCTCTCTTGTAATTGTTTGCTTTGTAGTCTCAAGCCTCAACCCTCTCTTTCGTTTCTTGCAATCGTCCCACCTAGGGTGGTATCTGTCTCTCCTTCCTCCCTTTATTCATAAATAAATTTATACAATCCCTCCTTATTTTTTTTTAATACAACCTCATCCCCCCCTCAAGTGAGTCATCAACCCCCTTTTTCATCTTCTACTTTAAAACAAAACACCTACTATATGAATTGAAAGTAGACTTAATAAGATACCTGTAAATTAAATTTTAAGATCAAACTCAATTCTCAATCAATTGAGCTTAAAGGTCGAAATCATCAGCCATCCATAAAAATTGAAGGACGTTTAGTGATTTCGGCCATTAAGATTAAGTAGTTGAGAAATGAGTTAAAGGTTCAAATTTGGTCCAATCGTAGCCTATTAGATCTATTTTCAATTAATATGATTGACTTTTTTTTAATAAAACAAATAAAAATTAAGAAAAAAAATCAATTAATGGAATTAGTAAGTTTCTTCAACTAAAGGTTGCTACTTTGCTAGAGCTCTTTTCTTTTATTTTTCTTATTTTTCTTTACATTTTTCTTTCACTTCTATCCTTCTACTTATTTTTTCATGCATCTTTATACTTCATCTTCCTTTTTCTTTTTCTTCATCTTCTCTTTTTTATTTTAATCTTAAATATTTTTGTATTTTGTTAGAAAGATCATGATTAGATCAAATAGTGCTTCAATATGATATTCAAATCTATAATTGTTTATAATTTGGATTTTTTTTGAAAAATAAGATTTTTATAAATTGCAGTCATTTTTATTTTTTATTTTTAAATACATAGAGTTTGGATTTTAGATGACTCATATGCTAACAAATGATTCTGCAAAAGGGCAATCTAAAACTTGAATAACCACTCTACATACAATAATTTTCTTAATAAAACCAATTCTTATACTACCTTTATACAAATATTAAAGTCCATTACAATAAATATTTATATTTTTTTAATGATTTTGGTCTTCTTCGAATCTAAAATTATATTTAGTGACTTTAAATTATTTTTAAATTCATAAACTCATAAATCCTAAATGGTGTCGGCTCTTTTTTTCTTTTTCTTTTTGAATTTACGTGTGGAAAATCACGGGAAACCTAGCGAAAACCCCTCACGGGTGATTCCCACTGCCCTTGGGACACAACAGGTCAGACTATGGGAGCTCGAACCTGGCACATCCCAGGAAATTACCAGTTGAACTACACCCATGTGTGTCTAGGTCGAGTTGGAAAAAAAGAAACCCGCATGAAATTCGGATCGAGTTGGGTTGAGAAATTCAAAATCAATCTAACCCAACGCGGCCTGAGTGCACCAAGTTATAAAACAATACTTGTGTTGAGTCATGTCAGAAATTCAGGTGGAGTCGGTTGCGTAATGTGTCAGTTTCAGCCCTACCTTCCTGAAGCATGAGAGTGCGAAGTAGTCATTAACCTTTTTGGATATGTTTGTTTTTTTACGTATTAGAAAGTGAAGAGAAAAATTAACTTTTTTACCTTTCACTATGAAAATTTTGATTTTTTAAAAATAACCATTTATAAAAAATTCTACTTTTCCATATATTATCAATACAAATTTTCATTGAAAATCTCACCTTTCAGTGAATATGAGAAAGTAAGAAATGAGTTAAACAACTATTTAATTTTTAAAAACTATGTCAATTTTTGTACAAAAGCTATTTTTTATTGAAATTGTCGTATTCAATGAAAATACTAATATACCTTAAAATATTGAAGAACGCAATGGAACAAAATTCATCCGCAGCATGTACTGGTCCATGAAAGGGATGATGGAAATTATGAACATTGGGTTTGAATATGGACGTCGTGTTTCAAGAACTTCTATGGGACTTTTAAATGTCGTGTTTCAGGAACTTCTATAGGACTTTTAAAGAATCTTAAAAGGGACATATATTTTAAGATCTATTTTGATGTCCCTCTCTCTTCAGTCTCCACTTTACTATCACAATGTCACGTGAATGCCTGTTAGAGGGAAAAATCTTTTAAGAGCTTTTTCCCATTTGAAGACCTTTTTTTAAAAGTTAAATCACTTGTATATATTTGTATTTTTTAAAATTTAAATCAGATTTTCAAATGGAAAAGACCTCTTCTGAGACTTTTTCCCTAAGCTCAATCCTCGATGCTTCACTTGGACAAAGAACCAAGAATGCCTTTCTCTTTCGAAATTGGATAGGTTCCTCATCTCGGCCAATTGGGAGCATTTTTTCAACTTCTTCCATGAAGCACTTCTTAAGCCCATCTTGGACCATATCCCCATTCTCCTAGACTTTGGAGGTATAAAGAGAAGGCTATCCCCTTTCCAATTTGAAAACATGTGGACGGAGGATGGAGTTTTCTAGAAGAAAGCTTCTTGGTGTTCTAAGCGGAAACTCAAATGGGTCGGGTCGAGTTTTAATAAACTCAATCTAATCTGTGTCAAAATTTATTAAACTCAATTCGATCCAACTCAAATTGCTTATTCGAATTACTCGACATGACCTGACTTAACCCAAGTGCTGGCCTCAACCTATCCGACCTGAGTTTCAGCCCTAATCACTAGTGTTTTATAACTTGGTGTACTTGTTTCGTGTCAGATTGATTTTAAATTTCTCAATCCAATTCGACCCGAATTTCATACGGGTTTTTTTCCCAGCCTGACCCAAATTTCATAAAGGTTTCTTTCCCAACGCAACCCGAAATATACAAATACATAACTCAAACCCACTGATTTTTTAGGTTGAGTTATATGGGTCAAGTTAAATTCCGACCCAAGTTTCACCCGTCAAAGTGGGTATGAGTGGGTCAACCTAGTCAAAGTGGACCCAAGTGGAGGAAGGAATGTGGCAATGGGGTGAGTGGTCAAAGGACGGAGTCAAAGATGGTGTAGCCAACATTAAGAAAAGGAGAAGAAGACACAAGGAAAGCAAGGTCGGTTCGCCCTTTGTTTGGGAGTAGGGCAGAAAAGAAAAGAAAAGAAAATGAAATCTTAAATTTTCATTAATCAATCGGTAATTACAATATTCAAAAGTGTTTTTATAAGAAAAAAAAGCTTAAAACTAATTAAGAAGTAAAATATAAATGAAAATAAGAAAAAAAAATTACTCTAATAAATCAATTGCACAGATAAGAAAATAAATTAAAATAAAATTAGCAATTCCTTCAATTCGATCAAGATTTTAATTTTGGGTCGATATCTGTACTGCATCACATATTAAAAAAAATAAAGGATTTACTTTCATACCTAAAAGTGTGGTTGACACTTGACAGTTTCACTATTTTAAAGCTTTAAAAATGGCTGCAAATGATTTTTATTTCATTACATCACTGTCAAATACGGAATCTCTTTTTCTTCTTGGGTTTGAAAGACTCAAACTTGCAAAAAAACGTGTAGATCGGTATAACCTCTTCTCATTCTAAATTAATTGAGTCATTAACTTACTATAATAATAAAAAAATCATTTACATTATTAAATTGTTAAAAATGATCCTAACTCTTGACTAACTAAAATGCATAAAATTAACAAAAATAATGATCAATTGTAAATAAAATGAAATAGAAAAAAAAAAAAGTTCATTAATAATTGGTGCCACGTGAGGGTAACTTTGCTGTCTTAATTATAGACCATTCAACTCTAATTATTATGTGTGAGTGGGGACGTATGTTCTCACCTTTGCACTTCCCAAGTCATCCCACAACCTTAGCATTGTTGTGGGAGAAGATATTAGTCCTGGATTGGTGTCCAAATGATGTATACTCTTGTCTGTGATTCCATGGCCAAGAAAGAAGAAGATATGGTCCATTACCACATGGATTCCTGAGCTAATTATTCCATTTCTCAAGTACTCATCAGCCTTTGGCAAATGCCCTGCAACAAACCATTCTGATTCTACAAGGAATGCATTGCAGAGAGTTGTCCACTGAAATTTACAAAGAAAAACAAATATATAATTATATTAGACTCATGGATGAAATTAAGTCTATTCATGA
Source organism: Chimonanthus salicifolius (assembly GCA_013350335.1). Classification (NCBI taxonomy): domain Eukaryota; kingdom Viridiplantae; phylum Streptophyta; class Magnoliopsida; order Laurales; family Calycanthaceae; genus Chimonanthus; species Chimonanthus salicifolius. The sequence continues at coordinate 68,387,764 of CM023539.1, read as the reverse complement.
AATTTAATTTATAACAGGTTGAAGCTCAAGAACATGCCAACATGAAATTTAATGTGAGTGTGTGGATGCATACCGTTTTCCTCAAGGAGTTTATTGGGTTCCATCCATGCTCCCTGAGGACGATGTAAGCAATCTCATTGGTGATGTTATAGAGAGCCATGAAGCATATCTTCATATAGTCAGGAAGCTGATCGATGTCGGAAGCATCCCATCTGAAAACAAGTGAAATTTAGTATCAAATACTATGCCATAGATATTACTCTAAGCAGATTGTTAGATTGTTAGGACTATATCTAGCCCAAAAGACTAGTCTATAAAGTAGAGTGATCCAAGTCATTTATAAGTCTTTAAATCTTCCCCTTCACAATCAACGAGGGACTCGTTCTACAATCCTTCTTTCGAACGAGGCTCTCCGACGGATATAGTGTCGTCAGCCATCCCGTCCTGTTAAGAGATCTCCTAAGTTGTTGGCTTGGATATATGACTCTGATATCACTTGTTAAGACTGAGTATCCAACCCAAAAGACTAGTCCTTAAATCTCTCCCTTCACAATGAATGTGAGACACGTTCGCTGCCCCAACAATTATTAATTTCTTACCTTTTGATTGCTTCAGTAAATAGGACTAGCTCATCTCGCGTCCCATAAAGGTCAAAGATATCATCAATTATGTAGATGAGGGAAATGGGTTTTGTGAGCTCAATTCTGTACTTTGAGAATTGAGGATTGGATAGGATTGCAAGAGGTCACATGAACCATTCTGATGGTTGTTCCCTCGCAAACGCCAATTCTTGTGATAAACCCAACTCTCTCCACCACCTGACATGTCAAATGAGAAATATGAACTCACTACAAACATTTTTTTTTTTTGGGAAATAGAATGATACTTAAGCGAACGTACTTGGAGAAAGCTTGGACTTCACTTTGATGCATGGATTGAACAATGTTGAAATCCAATTTTGCCAACTCTTGCAATGCTCTTGTCTTCCTGTCATTTCCTTTTAGATTTTTTATGTAGTGCTTGATGTTGAACCTTGGCAAGCTCATGTGGAAAGGATGGTCCAAGGTATGCCTAACTAGTCTTGCTTGGTCCTTTTCTATATACTCCATTGAAGCATAGAGACTCCTGCTAGCAAATTCATTGGCTTCATCAAGGATTTCTTCTCCTTCAGTTGCAAGCTTTGAAGCTTCATATAAACCCATCATTCCCTTCATATCATTACTCAATGCTTGTCTAAATCCTCCATTCTTATCTTTGAAGTTGTTAAATACATCTGTTAAACACTAAATAGTTAGTAGCAAAATCTTATAATTACTTTCTTATTCACTCGACTCAAAATCTTATCGAGTTCAATTGAATTATCTTATTTAAGGTTTTTTTTTTTTTTTTTAATTTTTAAACTATTGTTAATATTCACCCACCTGGGGATACATAGTACCCATGCTCCCTTAAGAGTCGAAACCCAAGCTCAACGTCGTATATGCCATCGTTGCTGCCATGACTTCCATTGCAGCGGTTCGTATACTCATAGCTTAAACATGATTCAATTGCTTCCTCAAAATGGTGATCGATTCCTAGCCGTTGAATGTGATAGACGATAACCAATCGCTCCAATGGGTCTTCGATCTGTCGAATTATGGATCTCACTTCATTAACTTTGGCCATGTGTTTGATGCTCAGGCCATCCTACAGAAAATGACAATAGTATCAGCCTTGCAATCGGCAAAACTTGAATAACCCAGCATGAGAAACAATCAAGTTTTACATCGAAACCAATAGAAGAAAAAAAAATATATATGGGAAGGATAGAAAGAATGGAAACACTAAAGAAAAGGAAGAAGAAGATACCAAGTCTTGGTCTTGGGTGATGCTTTGGTGATGGCCAATAGATATGTGAGGGGCTGTGATTCTTCTGTTTCCATGGTTTTGATTCTTTTTTAGGTTGATTGGGAAATTGGGTGAAGCTGAAAACCTGCTGGAGAAGGCCATCTCAGAGAAAGAAAACGATTTCCAATGCTTTTGGGAGAGCCAATGACTAGACTCACAGATTTCTTTTGTAAGAAAGGTTGCAGCAGATAGGAGTCCTTAAATAATGATATGAACCACATACGACAAATAAAGATATGAACCACATGTGACGTCGGGTGAAAGTATGGATGGATGACTCAGTTGTAAAATAAATGAGATTAGATGAAAGTCAAAGTGATGTGTGTATTTTGTTGACATTAAAATGGAGCCTCAGACCTCTCAGTCACCCCTTTTGGATTAGTGGGACTTTGATGGGAGAGCCTTATTTTCAAAGTTGAAATTGATTTTGAATGAATCCTGGTAAAAAATTCGGTCAAACTGAGATCTTTGCTGAATAGTTTCTCTCTCCATAGTATTTCTTTTATATTTTATTTAAAAAATTCTAATTTTTTTATGGAAAATGCAGTTAATTATGTAATTATTGAATATGTAATTTTTTCATAAAACATCATATATTTTTTAATTTTTTGTCATGTCTATATACAACAAATACATTCTCGGTCAACTCGCTCAAGCTTCCTCTGCTGCCATTGCCATAGGGGGCTGACATTTGTTTGGGTCTTTACATTCCTCTAGCTTCTAGCTCCTTAGAAGCTCATGGTAGAATCTGTGGCCCATGTGATTGATTCATTAACTTCTAAATGGGTTGATCAAAGAATTGTAGAGGTTGGTAGAAAGTTTGGGTTGAACCTCCTTCTCTCCTACCTAACTACGGTAAAGGACTTGAACTTCTCTCATTCAAAGTTGAAAAGGAAAGATAGGACCCTTAGAGAATTAACACACCTCAACTCTCTATACATAAAAATCACAAGTCTCTCCTTAGTTGAGGACAACAAAACAAATTTCTGTGATATTTTACATGAACGTCAATTTCAAACTTTATTATTACAATCAGCTCACTTTTTTCCTCATTTTCCCACTTTATCTTTTATTTTATTTGTTTTTTATGCAATTATTCCACATATTTAAGACTAATGTATTTTTTTTTTCTTTTGATTGTGCTTTTGTATTTACAGCTATGGTGCTTTGTATCTGTTGATGCAGTTATTATTTTAAAAAAAAAATCTTTCTATCTAAACAAATATCTACATTTGTGATATTATTTTTAATTAAATTAAGGTGGCCATCCTAACACGGAAAACTCTTTTAGCATACACGAATTTTAGTAAAGTTCTCATTTTATCCCTATCCATCCGTACAGAAAAATTAAAAAAAAAAAAATCAATTCACCTTCCAGTGAATTGGTGCACTGGAAAATAAAAATTTGAGGAAATTGGTGCAGTCGGGGCACCAATTTCTTGAGATCTAAAAGAGTCTAATTGGTGCACCGATTCACTGGAAAGTGATCCGATCGGTGTATCGATTTTTGAAAGTGTCCAATTTCTGAATGAACCGATGGAGGCAAAGTAAAAAGTCTAAAAAATTCGTGTCTCTTAAAAGACTATTTTTGTTAAGATGTACACCCTTAAAATTAGTGATTGTCATATACTCAAAAACGTGAGTCACGAAAACGTGGCCCATCGAGTTGAATGTGTAAAGCAAGTGTCACTCTTACTCTAATGTCTCTCATTCGCCCGGCCATGTGGACCACAATTTGTGAAAACGTTTTTCCACCGAACACCACGTGAATTCTTGTCATATTCTCCCCTACCAATAAGAGGGACTGGATATGTATTATGTGACGTTTAAAATTGGTCCACTGTCAGTTTGATTCTAAAAATTCAAAACATTTATAGATGGATTTATGTGACTTTAATTTTTTTTTTTAAATAATATTATTAATTTTTTTATTTAGTTTATAGAATGTTCACTTTGAATGTAAGAAAGAGTTGGTTTAACAAACTTCGAATTAAAATGTTTGAGTGTTGTTAAAAAAAGAAAAGAAATTTATGACAAATGTATCGGTTAGAGAAAAATTGAATTATTTGTGACCCTGTTGTAAGACGAAGTTATTTGATTATAATTTTCTCACAATTCATTGGACAAAATGTTGAATGTTGTGAAAGCTATGATTCTAATTATAATCTAACTTACAACTATTTTAATCCTTCTTCTTAGTTAAAATACCCAGATTCGATAATCCATCAAACCTACCATGTAAGAAAATGTTGTTTTATCTTTCAACATGATAAGATAAATGAAAAGCAAACTTAGTATTAAGAAATGGAGTAAGAGTCACGAGACTAATCTCACAGATAATTAAATCGTCTACAAATTTCGTATATCAAGTTAGCTTTAGAGAAATTAAACTGAAAATACTCAAATCAAATGGGTTATTTGTTGTGCAAATTTTAAATTTATAACTCGCAAGCGCATGAACCATTTAGATAGTATAGCGATTAAGTGCAAGGTCGAACCCATCGGAACTTAGGAAAATATATCCATGAAAATACACCATTGAATTAGATATTTTAAGAACTTTGAGAAGTATGGAGATAAATCATAAATGTGAAATAATTTATCTAATCTATGAGTTTTAATATTAATTTAGAAACATTCTAGATTTAAACATAGAATCTAACAATTTAACTAATTTTAATTAAAATGGTGGCATTAATATAAAAATATAAACAATCTCCATTTAATTTAAAATACAGAATTAAGATGCAATTAAATTATTTCCAACTTAATTCATCAATTTCAAAGATTTGAGTTTTTATAAACAAAAATAAAATTAAAGACACCTAAACTACCTCTGTACATATTTACAGTGGAACTGGGTCAAAGAATTATGGAGGGTTTATTTTCCATATTTTAAAAATAATATCAAGGCCTAGAATACGGAGCTCACATTTATTATTTATCATGTACTCAAATTCTTCATCTATTAAAATCCTCATTATGAAATTTATGAAATCAATTAAAATAAGAAAATTCAAATCCGGCCTTAGGCTAAATAAAATTTAAACTTGCAATTTCGAATCTAAAAGTTTTTCTGCTCTTAAAAAGAGCCTTAGACTGAAAAAATCAAGTTCTATTTATCCTAAAGATTTTTTTCTGCTTTCATTGAACAACTTAAAATAATCTCTAACATAAATCCATAAAAAAAATTAAAATAAAATCAAACTTTCATCATACAAAAATAAATAAGTGGAAAACCATATTTGTAAGGGTTTTTCTGCCTTTTAATTATTAATAAAATTTGGAATTAAGAATTATAATGCATTGAAATTTTGGAATAAAGACATAAGAAAAATACAATGGAAATCAAAATCCACCAACCTTAGAACCCAATGTGGATTGAAAATCCCACAGTCTTTCTCCTCCTCTTCTTCCTCTCCTCTCCTTTGCTTCAATGCCCAAGTTCAGTTTTCTCAATGGGAGAGGGCTAGTATTTATAGATGAAAGGAGGTGGAATGAATGGATTGGATTCAAAGATTTAAATAAAGCAAGAGACACATGGAGGGCGGATTTGATTTGTGCTAAATGTGGAATGACTTAAAAGGGGCAAGGAGCTAAATTTGTATAAGGAAAGTGGGTGTAGAATCCCGTTTTTTACACAGGCACCATCTTGCAGCTCAGTTTTGACCCTTTTAACTTCTGAATCAGGAAAAGTCGTAGACTACAAAGTTTTAGCTCTTGAAGTCTTCTTTCCAACGCAAAAAGAATCAAAGTAATCGGATATTGGAGTGGAAATTTATGATCAGAATACCAAACATGTATCAAACATTCCTTATTTTTCTCCCTTCCTTATTTTCTCTCTTTCCTTAATCCACTTGCCAAATTAGAAAATCCTCTTATATTGACTTCTAAATTTCGAATTTCCTCTTGAGATAATGGAAATAGTATTCACACATGTGGATTTCTTCATGGGCTTTTCTTAATGGGCTTAATAATTGGGCTTGAGGTCCAAAATAACTCATAATGGGCCCAGACTTTATATTTAAGCATTTTTTCTGTCATCCTCACTTTTAAACCTGAAAAATACAAAATTATACTAATTAGATAAAATTAAATAAAATGAGATACTAACAATAATAAATTTAGGAATAAAATATGTATTTATTTTGCACTCATCATTATTCACGTATATATATTAAATTCAAATCACTTGAATTTAAAGTCATCCAATTAAAATTGAAATACCTTGTATATCATTTAACTATTTTTTAATGGACTTGGACTAAACAACTAGAAATTTCAGATGTCTAATGTAGAGATTAAAGAATATAAATTTGTTTGATAGGGTTTTTGTGATTGATAGTCAAGCCACAAGCGTTGTACAGTTCTGACCTTCATCATGCATCTTCCTGCCCCTGTGCACATCACACACAAATGGTTTTTAGTCATTATTAATATGTGGACAGCAGGGGTTGTTGGTTGAAAGTACGGTCACAAATAGAGGGAAAACGAAAAGAAAACCATTTAATATAAAGAAAGAAAAAAATATTTACAAATATAAGCCTATATAATTAAAAAAATAAAAACTTTCCCTTCATGAAGGGAGGTCTTGAGTTTGATTCACTCTATATCCCTCTGGGCCACTCTCCGTAGTTGCTTACCTGATATGTGTGGGATTGGAAAGTTTGTACATGCCCCAATAACTAATCGAGTTAAAATATCGTATCTCTAAAGAAAAAAAAATAAAAGTTGACTGAGAATAATATACATTCAATTTTGGAGAGCCATATAGACACTTGGGTTTTCTTTCTCTACACACCCTTTTTAAAAAACTTGGGTGAAATTACCCTTTTACCCTTCCACTTCAGACCCTCGCCACATCCACCAAACTCCTCCCCTTCGTTAGAAGGAGAGTACTGCCGAACAATTTGTGAAGGGGGAGAAGAAAATCGGTGGGCCCCACCATTGATCGAAACCCAAGGTCTTCCTTAGGCGTAGATAGGTGGGCCAGGGGCGATTATGGTGGTGTCGATCCTAGGTGGAGAAGTGAAGGATCCATTTGGATCTAAGAAAAAAACTATAAAATTAAGTTTCAGTCGCCCAAAGCAGCAGCAGAAGAAATTGTTGGGAGGAGGGTCCCATGTGAGTCCGATCAAAGATCTGATGGTACAGATGGATAGATCATCAAAAAATGGAAGGGGTATGGTAGGTCCCGCCGGCAAAAACTTTCCCAATCATCTGACGTAAGGCCGAGAAGAAGATTTGACGGGCGATGGGCCCAAAAGAAAAATATTAGAACAAAATACGAGAATACCCAATCACTCGAACAAATAAAACGATGGGTGATAACAAATAAGACGATGGATAATAAATAAAATGATAGGCCTAATGATAAAAAAACTCCCAAAAAAATCCAATCATAAACGGAGGTAGGCATTAACTTCCATTCATGCTTAATATTCCTTTAGTCCACTTTCTGTAATAATATAATTAAATATGGACGAACAACCAAGCACAGACAAGAAAGACTAATACAGAAAAGACAATATTCACGGGTGCATTTACTTCTTGTAACCCTTCATTATGGAATGTAATAATATAATTATATATGGACGAACAACCAAGCACTTATATATGGACGAACAACCAAGCACAGACAAGAAAGACTAATACAGAAAAGACAATATTCACGGGTGCATTTACTTCTTGTAACCTTTCATTATGGAATGTAATAATATAATTATATATGGACGAACGACCAAGCACAGACAAGAAAGACTAAAACTATCTAATACAGAAAAGACAATATTCACAGATGCATTTACTTCTTGTAACCTTTCATTATGGATTGTGAATAGGGTCGACTATGAGATTTCAACGGCTTTAGTCAAACTCTTAAGATAAAACTTTTATATACTCATAAAAAATAAAATTATACATTTTTTTTTTTACAAAGTATGAAACATCTAAATAAAATATCATAATCAAATTTATAACAAAATATTATTTAAAATTTATTATTTTATATGTAAAATTACTAATTAAATTACTATATTCAATTTTTTTAACATTTATTTCTCAATAAATAAGGTAGTTAATCTATTCAATCTTTCTTATGACATTGTAGACCAAAGATAAGATAATTTATTTGAAAAACTTGTTTCTGCAGAGGTAATTGTAACTGGTATAATCAGTATTATTGTATAAACAATTTATGCATTTGGAAAACAACATTTCATTCTTTTTTATATAATTTAGCAATTCATTTGTTTCTTTTACTTCTTTTGATACTGTATGTTTCATCATATTCGAGTGTGACACTAATGCAAAATTCTCATTTGAAACGACAATATTATTATTATTTTAATTTTTCAATTTTTCTGGATTTTTAAAAAATTAAAAATTATATTAATTATTACATCTAATAAAATCTTCATTGATCAAATGAATAAAGTTATATTTTTTCATCTCTTCAAATTTTAAAAGGTTTAAATTATTTTTAATTCAAAATTATCAACTCAATATAGATTTCTTTTTTGCTCTATTTAGATGATACATATATATTAAAAGATTATTTATTAATTAAAATTAAAATTATTTTTATTATTAAACTCAATAAAATGAGGATTATAATAATTATTATGATTGTTACTATCATTACTTTAATTTTTTAAGAAACCCATGTTTTAAATTGAGTAGAAAAATTATCAATATATAAATTTTCAATTTTGAGTGTTCTAAATTGAAAATAGTTAAAAATAGGCAAATGATTTCAAATAATATTAACTCAAATTATTGTTATTTTCATTATTATTATTAAATAATTCAATAGAAATAATAATTATTATTATAGATACGCAACCAAGATTTGAACCCGATCCCCCATTTATAAAATAAGCATCCTAACCAAACTAGAAATTAATGAATTTGAACCCAATCGCCTACTTCACCTATAGCCAAGGCCAACCCTGATTGTGAAAAATTGTCATCTACTTCCCTTTATTCTCTCTCCAATTTGTCTCTTTTCTCTCTTTTTTTTTTACTGTTGTCATTATCAAATGTCAAAATTTAATATATTTTAGATTGACTTTTAAAGTAAAACTTTTCTACTTTAACTTTATCATAAATTATACAATAGTCAATTCACCAACTATCATATCTTTCTCCGTCCATTTCTTTCTCTTTTTCAATGATCTACGTCTCCTTTATGCTTACAATTTGTAACCTCTCAATTCTACATACTGAAATTGTTTCTAATATTCTATTTATATGCTAAAACCACTTCAATGTTCAAATAAATTTCTCTCAATTAGTCATCTATTGGAGTTATTTTTAAACTATCTTTAATACGATTATTTATAACTTTATCCTTTTATGTTAACCCACTCGTCAACATAATATAATTTCTCTACTACTCTACTTTTATGTATTTGCATGTTCCTTATTACTTAATATTTTATAATATAGATCATTGCAAATCTTATAATTGTTGTATGTAATCATCATTTTTCTTCCATGCCTCTGCTCTTAGTGTTTACATTTATTTTGTAGCAAAGAAGGAAAGAAATGCACTTAAAAAGACATAATAGCCTTATAATTAATTATTTCTTCTTTCAATTAATGATAAACTCTTCTTTGTTTTTGGATAATGGATAGGACACCAGTGTCCTTTTATAACAAGAGATACTAATATATTTTTTTACCACTTAAATTAATGATAAATTGAAAAAAAAAATATTAATATGAAAAACACCCACCTCCCTCCCAATTACCTTATCCTTCGACTCCTTCAATATTTACTTTCATTTCTTATTCATTTACTTCTCTAATCATGTCTAAAAGGGAAAAATGATAAAAGGAGACTTTCATTAATTAAGATGGAGAAGCTGCAACATAGGCCGGGTCACTAAAGGAAATGATCAGCCTACCAGGCTACCACTAACTAAGCCAAGAACCCAACCACTGAACCTGATCAACCTGAAGTCTGAACAACAAAGACAACCCAAGGAGACATGAGAAGACTGCCGAAGGCCTTTTTCATCTTCAATAAAGGCCATCTCAGCTCTCTTTTCTGACCTTGAGACTAGTTTTGTATAGACTTTTGCTATTGAAAATTAGATACATCAACCAAAATCACTGTATCAATCAATGAGAGCTTAAGCATTAAGCTAGCAATTTTTTTTTTCTACGTAAGACTTTCTAACAAGGCTTTTCACACCATCAATAGATAATCTCCCAAACCATAAATCATCAAATTTTAAATTTCAATAAATACAAATTTTAAAAGATTAAAATCAAAGATAATATAATTGGATGAAAATGAAATTTCGTATATGCCCTACTCATATGTCTTTATATCACACCCAACCATGTGAAACACAGTACCTGTTTAAGGGACAATATTCACCGAGAAAGCCTTGATGGATGTTCGAGAGGATAACATGTGTTTCTAATAATTATATCAACCCTTGCTGGTATTTCAGTTAATATATGTCAACTGTATTATTCCTCAATTGATGTTGTCAATCCCTACTGATATTACTGCCAATATAACAATCCAATAAGATTGTTTGACATTCCAACAAATTCAGGCAAGTTAGTCCCAATGATCTAAAGTCGATAAGATTTTGAGTGAAAGAAGTTAACAAATTTTACTAAATTTTTTCAAGTCCGAGTTATCTGCTTGATAAGATTTCAAGTCAAGTTCTCAAATAATATGTTGTAATGCAAATCAGAACTAGAGTCAAGAGATTCAATTAAGCCCAGAACAGTTCCTAGTAGACCCACGAAGACTGGGTTGAATCCTGGGATTTGGGCCCCAATCCTAGGATCCATTGCTTTACCAGTACCTCAACCCTATTATTACTAAATCATGTCCATTGTTACACCTGTTAAGTGTTTAAATTAAAATTGGTACCAACCAGTATCACTTTCCTCATTTAGTGAAAAATAAATAAAAAGAAAAAAGGGCTAAATACAAGAGAAAAGATGTAAATAAGCAACTGATTATGAATCCATTCAGCTCATCAAGCAAAAAGTCTGACAGGGCTTTCTTAGATATCATATGCACAAGGGAAAATGCTTCATGCAAAATACAAGTTCATAACCAGGCATCCACCACATTTGACACCCATTTCCGCTCATTAGATTCAACATACAAGGAAAAAAGAACAAACTCTTTAAGAAACATTTAATAATACATAGTCCTCAGCTTCTGTTTAAATTGATCAGCTAATAAAATCTACATTTATCTAATCCAATAAGCAAATGTAATGATGCCCCATGTTTGCATTAAATGGCCAAGTAAGATAAAGTGAAAAACAAACCAACCCCTGCTCATGAAACTTCTTCTCACTCCTGCAAAGGAAAACTTCTAAGAGAGAAGAAGAAGAAGAAGAAGTCCCTAATTCAAAGTGCATGCCATGGCAAAATGATGCACAAACAAAAGCTCTAATATTTGTTTGCAATGACATGGGTTAATCAGATCCTTCAAATGTCAATGGTCTAGACACAAAAGAGTGAAGGGAAAATTATTCAACGTCAGGCCAAGATAATCTACAGTTCAACCCAAGAGCACTGCACACTAGCCCAATGTAACTGACCCACATTCCATAAGCACAGAAACTGTCGTTGCTCAATGCAGACTTGCTCCATACTCATCCAGTGTCGCTGAAATAAGGGGCTCATCATATTTTTGGTTGTTCGGCCCGATTCTTTGAGGTTGCACATTGTATGGAAAGCTGAAGGGGGAATTGAGAAGAGATTCATAATAGCTTTGTTGAAAGAGAAGTGCATGGTACAAGGTCTGTCTTTAGATATACAAAAGATTAGCATGGTGCTGGAGGTCGTACACAGCGATAAAATTAGTTGCATGCGTACCATAAACACCCATGTTCAACCACTTTACATGAGGTTGACTCTGGAACTAAATCCACATCTGCTTTCTCTGATCACCAGCTTCATTATCTCTCTGCAAAGCAAGAAAGAGAGTTATCACACCTCAAAACTGTTATCAACAGGAAAGGACAAAGAACATTCAGTTAATAGGACCGCAGGAAGGCAATGAAAACAAAACTTCTCTCGCATTTTGCTAGAACATGAAGTCCTAACTAGCCTTTTTTTCATATTTTATAGGATCACTATGACTATCATCACATTCTTACTCAGCCCATACTCAGGAGTTTCCAAATTAGGGGTGTCACGGGCTAGGCTCAGACCGGGCTATGTAGCGCAACCCGAGTTTGTCAAGCTTTGAAGGGTTAAAGCCCAAGCACACCCATTTGGAAAAACACTAAACCCGAACCTGCCCATTTGAGACCATTAAAAATATAACCGTTCAAGTTGAAAGTAGACATGATAAGCTACAACTTGACCAAATTTGATCTCAAAACATTTTTTCGCCACTTGATCTTAGTAACCAAAGTCACAAAGCATCCTTGTCTTGGTGATTCTTAAGGATATCTGATGATATTGAGTAGTAAAATCAACTGGCTAAAAATTGAGTGTTAAACTCAAATTTGATCCACTTGTAGTTCATCATGTCTATTTTCAATCTGAACTGTCAGCATTTTTAATAATTTTAAAATATTTTGTTTAAATGAAGAATGACTAAAATCAAAATAAGTGCACACACAAATATAATGGCTAAAAGGGCAAAAAACCCAAACAAGCTGACCATTTATATAAACGGGCTCAAGAATTAGGCCCAAGCTTGACCTGACAAGCTGGCATATGTGTTCAAACCCGTTAGTTTATGACAGGTTCAAGCTGAGAAACAGCCCATCCTGAATTGAAATGAAGACAATGGAGAAATGAGCATCTTTGTTCATGATATGCTATAAAATACAGTCGAGGTTTAAGCCTACAACAAAAGGCAAGAACATGCACTAGACCTTCATGGAAGCACATGGTTTCGTATCACATTTTAGAAATATATTAAGTTTTGCACTCTCAAGATTGTTCTAGTCAAAAACCTTGTCAAAGGTGTTTTTTTCCAAAGGTGTAACCCTTTTTTCAGAGGTATTACCTTGAAATCCCGTCAAGATACAAACCTAATTTAACTCAATTTATATGTCTCACTACGTGCACACGTATTCATCATCATCATATACTAACATCCCATCTATTTGGAGTTGACTTTACAAGTTCCTCTCCTCCAATTGACCCTATCATATGTTGAGATATATTAAATTTATTTTATTTCCATTTATAGATGATATAGATTAGATTAGATTAGATCAGATCGATTGTGTACTCTCTTAATTAGGAAATTAAGATCTCCAAATATTGGGAGAGATTATCCTTTGTACCATACCATTGGTCACTCTACAGTCTAACATGTCTTTTATCCCGTCCCTCCAATGTCAGCTTCTTCTCCTAGTGCTTTCGATTCATAACTTCTCAACTCTATGCACTAGGGCCATGTTTGATATTTTCTTTTAACATGACCAAACCACTTCAAACAAGAATCTCTCAATTTCTTATCGCATGAATTCTTCACATCACTCCTATTTACACCAACATGTTACAAAAATATAATGCAATTATCCATGGTATGCTTAGTTGCACCTAGGATTCAGCACAATTTTGTGCCTCACCTAGCTCATTTTGCACCGAGGCCCTCCCCTAGCTTTTTTATTTTAGAGGCCTTTCTTTCTATAATAAGCCCATTTCTTGCAAATTTTTATAATATATATTAAATATTATAATTAAAATGAAGTGATTTTTAGTAATACTCAGTCAAAGAATCTACTTATTAGATAATATATTTGTCCATTACAAGCATACATAATGTGCTTGGAAGGTCAATTGCCAATCTTTTTGGAACTTAAAATAAGTATTACATTTTGTTAACATTGATGCAATAAGGATGACAATTTATGGAACTATACATATTTTGAAGTATCTAAATATGTATGCCTAACATAATAGGGCTTGCGCATAGAAAATGCCCCTCATGCCTAGAGGGTCCAAGATCCCTTAGCGCCTAGATTGCATCTTGCGCCTTGACTACTATGCAAGTATTAAAGCATAATAATGAAACCTGGAAATAGGGCCTCAAACTAGGTTTGACCCATTGACATGGGTTTGAAGACAAGGGGATGGCCTAGGAACAAGACCTTATCCAAATACCATTAGTTTGTTACCATGAGTCACTAGAAGTGCATATCCTGTACTGCACTATGATATATTTCCTCACCCCACAAATGTTCACTCATCGAAATACCATCAATGTTGAAGTGAAATTTCACTATTGGTTGCTGGTTAAGAAATGAAAGAAATGTCACCATTGATTGCAGTTTCAATTATCAAAAAGAAGTGTGCCAAAAAGCACCAAAAACTGCAAATCATGACTTAATTAAAATTTCAACTCATTGACTAAACACATCGGAAAAGGGTTTGAATTTGCTGCCAAGGGGTTTCCTTCAATAATTTAACAAGTGGCATGTTTTGGAGCCCATCAACCATATCAGGTAAAATGTATTTTTCAGATCTATTTAAATTTTGTTTTTTGAAAACGAATGTTTCTTGAATTTGATATAGATCTCTGACAATGGATGGATAAGCTTGAAGGCCCCCTTAAGTCTAATTCAAGAAGTACTGTTTCCAGATCAAGTCATACATTTTTGTGGCTTCAGAAAAACCAAATTCTATTTTAAAAATAAGTTTCTACATTTAAATAAAAATATTCATTTTATTTAATACGGTTAATAGGCCCAAAACATGCCACATGTCAAATGATTAAAGAAAAGCCTCCGGAAGCATTGAGGTATGTGCTGTTTGGCTTTGATTCATCAAAAAGGATGAGTTGAACTAGGGAAACCATGTCAGGTTCTTGTAGATAATCATGTATCCCTGATAACCTAGTCATCAGGTGAACTCCTAGTAGAACAACCTGGTTTGTGAACAATCACTTTAGCCTAAAGTTTTAGGTCAACCTGGTTTGTGAACAATCACTTTAGCCTAAAGTTTTAGGTCAACCTGGTTTGTGAACAATCACTTTAGCCTAAAGTTTTAGGTCATAACTCAAAATTTAAATACTCAACCTATATTTTGTAAACCACGACAAGAAGAACCTGTAGCACATTGTTAGGTGTTCATTGTTTAAAAAATAGTGCTGCTATTCAAGTCATATTACCATTTCAACATGAAGATCATTTTTGTATCAGGTATTATAAAATTTGTTTTAACCATAGTTCTATCTGAAAATGATGCTGACAACATGGTTACTGTCTTGCTCGGTCAAAATGTTCATCATGGCCTCCAATTTTGGTCAATTCTAAAATATAGCGCGCTCTATTGTAATAGGTTCCGACACCCACTTAATCGCACCCGTTATGGTCCATACCACTGGATTTGTAAGACAGGAGAGGCATCATTAAGTGAAATCATGCTTTTTTACATCTTATCAATCTACTGATGGAGATTACAGTTGGCTTGGATCAAGTAGTGAAGTGTGAAAATAAATAGTGGGATAGGGTGGTTGACGCCCTACACATGTTCTGCCAGAAATAAAAGGATATTTAATGAAAATGCTGTCATACTTTAGAGCTCAGTAGATGTACAGTATTCTGAGACGCCAAATTTCTTGTGCTTGGAGCAAATTTCTATCCATATAATTAATCTGATGAAACCTACAGTAGAAAGGTGTTGCCTATAAAGAACTGATGAGTGCAAAATAAATACATATTTTACTCTTAATTTATTATTGTCAGTACCTCATTTTATTTAATTTTATCTAATTAGTATAATTTTGTATTTTCCAGGTTTAAAAGTGAGGATGACAGAAAAAATGCTTAAATATAAAGCCTGGGCCCATTATGAGTTATTTTGGACCTCAAGCCCAATTATTGAGCCCATTAAGAAAAGCCCATGAAGAAATCCACATGTGTGAATAATATTTTCATCATCTAAAGAGGAAATTCGAAATTTAGAAGTCAATATAAGAAGATTTTCGAATTTGGCAAGTGGATTAAGGAAAGAGAAAGAAAATAAGGAAGGGAGAAAAATAAGGAAGGTTTGATACATGTTTGGTATTTTGGTCATAAATTTCTACTCCGACATCCGATTAGTTTGATTCTTTTTGTGTTAGAAAGAAAACTTCAAGAGCTACAACTTTGTAGTTTACGACTTTTCCTGATTCGGACGTTAACAAGGTCAAAACTGAGTTGAAAGATGGTATATGTGTAAAAAACGGGATTTTGCACCCACTTTCCTTATAGAAATTTAGCTCCTTGCCTCTTTTAAGTCATTCCATATTTAGCACAAATCAAATCCGCCCTCCATGTGTCCTTGCTTTATTTAAATCTTTGAATCCAATCCATTCATTCCACCTCCTTTCATCTATAAATACTAGCCCTCTCCCATTGAGAAAATTGAACTTGGGCATTGAAGAAAAGGAGAGGCGAGGAAGAAGAGAAGGAGAAATACTGTGGGATTTTCAATCCACATTGGGTTCTAAGGTTGGTGGATTTTGATTTCCATTGTATTTTCTTATGTCTTTGTTCCAAAATTTCATTGATTTGTAGTTTTTAATTCCATGTTTTAATTAATAAAAGAAGGTGAGATTATTAGAATTATGGTTTTCCAAATTTTGATTTTTATTATGATAGTTTGAATCATTTTAGTTCTTGACTCCTCCCTTGGTTGTTAATTTGGACATATGAAATAGTTAGATCTTTGATTAACATTACTATTCTAGGTCTAAGGTTCTTTGGGACATGAAATGTTTAGATCGGAGAATTGCATGATTAATCTAGATCTAAGGTTCAGATTAATTAGGGAACTAATTTGATGAAAGACTTGAATAAGATTGAAATTTTACGTGAGCTCCATGTTCTAGGCCGTTATTTTATTATTAAAATTTGGATGATAATGCCTCATTGATTCTTTGATCCAGTTCCATTGTAAATATGTATATAGGTAATTAATCTGATGAAACCTACAGTAGAAAGGTGTTGCCTATAAAGAACCTAGACTGAAAATCAATGTCTTAAAACCCCACCCTTCTAAGCCGTTAAACCCAGTTCAATCTTGATTTTTATTAAATGTGGTTTGGTTATATCTTGGAAACCTTTTTAAAGCTCAAACCTTCAAAAATCCTTAATAACACACAGTTCAAAAGGATTGGAATGATTGACCCTCAATAACCCCTAGAAGGTTTTGGACTTATTATATTTGGACTACTGGACTATTCTATTATCTATAATTATAATTAGTGTAAACAACACATTTTTATGAAAATGTGAATACTACATTTCTATAATTTATGTTTTTTGTATTTTACATTTATAAGCATATTATTATATTTTAGCCAATTTATTTAATGAATTTATCTATTAGTTAATTAATACTATTATAAGAAATTATGTTGATGTCACGAGTTTCACCGAGTTTGACCATGATTGAACCCTATCAAATCCAACCTTCTTCTAAGAAGGTTTGATCCACAAGTCAGTTTTTTAAACATTGCTGAAAATTCCTAATCCTTCGTTTCTTTTTTCTCGTCTATTTTAGAGACTGGTGTTCGATTCACTTGTTCATCCATTTTAAAAGCAGCACAGAGCTAGGATATTCCTACCATAGAAAGTGAAAAACAACAATGGACAAACAAAGACATTAAAGGCTAAGGAAACAAATCAATGGAACTCAGCAACTACACTAGTTTTAGAACAACTCTTTCAAATCAAACTGAGATTTTACTTAGATATAACTAATAGGATGGAAATGAGATAGGTAAAATATAGACAAACTAGTAGAGTATTTTGTGATGAAAAAATCACACATCATTTAAAAGGACCATTGTATAAAACACCAGACTCACAATACTCTATAAAGACAAAGTCAAGATAATGAAGATGCTAATTCTACAATAGATGAGTGGAATAACTATAGAGAGTTAGAAATGGTCATGAGAGAGACTTTAAAGATAGCCTTACCAGATGACAGAACTAGAGAAACTTGTCAAAGGTGTGAGAAGTTACAAACTGAAAGACTTTGATCATGTTATAAAAATAGTAGACGGCTTCAGTACATAGAGTGGAGAGGTTACAAATTGAAAGCACCAGTAGGAGAGGTAAACCATTGAAAACATGGATGAAAGTGATAAAGAAAGACATGATAAATAGGATAATGGCAAATGATTTATAATAGAGTCAAATGGAAAAGTTGATCTCCAAAACCTAAACCCCAGATATATAGGATAATGGCAAATGATGATGATAGATAGTGGTGTGACAGATGTCATAGTTTACGCTAGGGTCAAATGAAAAGTAGAACTTAAAAAAGGATTGCAATTAGATGGGATAAAGGCAAATATGAATAGTAACATGGTGGAGTCTTTTTTAATCCTGTTGCTCTATGACAGAAAAACATGCCTTCTACCTAACTAAAATTGTATTAGAAAAAACAGAACAGCATACCCTTTCATCCTGTCCAAAATCATCGGGAGGCACAGCTGTTGACTCTGATCTGCACTTAGCATGCACAATAGGACCCAACTGTGTCCTGTCAATGCCATCTATAGATCCATCAGGTGCATTCAAGTACACGGCCCCCTTATACATCCATTCCTCAGTTTCATCACTATAGAAGTCTTCAAAAAGCTCACCACACAAAGCACAAGTATTCTGATTTTCATCAGCTGGAACAACCATTTCTTCATCATCCCTTTTTTCCACAACAGCTTCAACAGGTAAAAATCCAGGAACCGCATCAGCTCCCAATGCCTCTGCACCACTGAGCCATTCCTTGGCACTTACAAACCATTTACGAGATGGATTTTGCTTTCGATTCTTAGACAAACGATTCTTAGTGACATGCCAGTCCATGTGGCTACTATGCTCCTGCTGAAACTTAAAACGCAGTCCACATGTTGTACACTGCCTAGGAAGATCAACATAGAGAGCATTTATTGCAGATTCATGCCGCACCTTCAGAAGCTCGGCATTAAACAGCTCCAATGGAATCCTGCAAAGTCATATTCACGTCATTTTCTTTGATACATTCTATATTGCCTAATCAAGAAAATTTATGAGAAGATGGATGAAGGGTTGACTAAGTGTGCATTGTATGCAACCCAAGCCATGAGTTAGAGCATTTAGATAGAACAATCTTTCATCCTTCAGGTGACACAAAATGGAAACCTCAATGACCTCCCTCTCTAATAAAAGAAAGGACATATTCTCTCAAACTTCACTGCACAAATTCAGTCAATACTTCCATAGTTTTTGAAAGCTAATGAATTTTTTTTTTTTTGAACCAGAACCATTATTCGACGGAATCCATTCGAACTGTTCGTTCAAACGAACCAAACGGTCATTCGAACAACCCAAATGGTCGTTCGAAGGATGCGGTGAGTCGTTTTTTCTTTAAAAACGAAGGGCAAAATGATAATTTCACCCGATTTTATTTTAAATTGAGTGTGTAGAGAAAGAAAACCCGGATTTCTGTATGGCTGGCCATTATTTTTGCTCTTTTTTTAAAGAGGGAAAAAAGTGAAGAAAAAAAGTAATAATAAAATGGTTTTTTTTCTTTTAAAGGTGTTGCACTATGGTGAAAACTCATGGTGTACGGGTCATTATCCTTCATTACTTGGTCATCCCCTCTTCTCCTCCATATCTGTAAGTGTGCCACATTGGAGCCCTATGAATTCCCACATTGGACTTTAAGTGATCTCTTAAAGTCCACCATCAATGACCTCCACATCTACTTGATATACTCTTTCTTACTTCCCAAGACATGCTCTAAAGAGATTGAAAAGTGTCTAAATCTCTCTCTTCACAATCAATGTGGAACTCGTTTACTGTCCCAACAATATTCCATCAAGGCTCTCCGACGGATATAAAGTTGCCGACCATCCCGTCCTGCTAGGAGTCCCCCAAGTCTACATGCATTAGTCTGGAGATATTGACTTCAATACCACTTGTTAGGAATAGATATCCAGTCCAAAAGACTAACTTAATACTTGAAGTGACCTAAGTCCTTTATAAATCCCTAAATCTCTCTTTTCATCTATACATCTGATAAATATTGCTGATGCAATATATGATATATGGGTTTTTCTCTTTTGTGCAATACATGGATTCTTTTTATATATTTTTTCACCATTTGAGCCTTAAAATCAAGAGATATAATTATAATAGTGGAATCAAGTTTGTCCTAGAGCATCAATGGTCTATGAATGGTACTATTTAGCTTCTTATCTAAAATTTTCTAAACATTCAGAGCACCCAAAATCTCTTAAGCTCCCAAAATTCAATCTTGCAGTAATAGTATTCAAGTACAAAAGTTCAATCTTACATCCTTTATCAAATTAGGAGTTTTGAATTTATAATTTCTTTTGAAAAAAGGAAAAGACTTCTAGAACGTCTAAAGATTTGATGACGTGTGACAAGACTTAATCTGAAAAGCTTTCAAATGTCATGAGCTGATTGACTGAGAAAGTAAAATTATTTAATCCAATCTGATTGATTAATAAACTATTGAAATAATAACCTTATTTTAGGCAAACTATGAAGGCACTCGAATTTTCGGCCTCTAAACACTTGTTTTCAAATTTTTAGGTGAAATTATCATTTTACCCCCGCGTTTTAACTCATCTAAATGAACTCCCAATTTATTTTCAGTTCGTTCGAATGAATACAGTCATCCGAACGAACACCTTAATATAATTTTCGTTCCTTCGAACGAATGTTCATTCGAATAAATGAGTCAAATTTTTTGAAAGATTGACATATACATTCGAATGAACAGTTTGGTTCATTTGAATGAAATGCCATTCATTTGAACGAATGAACAATCATCCGAACGAACTGAAATTACACTGATGTGTTCGTTCGGATGAGTATATTCATCCGAACGAACTGAAAATGAACTTACAGTTCGTTCGAATGAATATACACGGAGGGGTAGAATGGTAATTTCACTTGATTTTATGAAATTGGGTGTATAGAGATAAAAAAACCAGGTGTTTATATGGGGCGCCTTATTTTATTGTTAATTCTCTCAAGTAGAAGTGATATCAATCCCATCCATTTTAATGCTGCGTATAGTATAATTTAGTGTAATATAGCATAGTATAGTCAAAGAGAATCATTTTGAAGGATGTTCGTGTGTGACTATCTCGGTAGACCAACATTTCATTTTGTAAGAAGTGAATTGAGTTAGGTTTTGTTGAGCTTAATCATCAGAGGGCTTGATCATCAGAGGTATAGTTTTGATCTAAGATATATTGTCGATTCTATCTGCACTATCGCATATGTACATTGTAATTTTATAATGACTGAAGGTTTTGGAGAATAATTTCGTAATTTCACATGATGTTTTATGTAAACTCTAATTAGGGTAGTATATATAGTAGTTTTATGAGAGAGATGTACATTGTAACGAGATCTGCCTCTTCTTTGTTTTGACATTGAATATAATGGACCGGTTTAAACAATGGACTTACCGAAAGAGAACTATGTCAAATATCTGTATTGTGGTTTAATTCTCTTTTCTTGATTTCTCTTTTATTTAATTATTTATTTTTTTGCGATATCACTGCATATGTGGTCAAAAAGATAATTTTCTTCCAACAAATTATGTCAATCCATTAAACAACTCAATTTTGAAAGTTTTCTGAAATTCACTAAATAATTAAAAACTGATGTAAGACCTGTGTAACAAATATCTCCGATATTTTCATTTTTATCGCGAAAATATCGGCAAAATGACTTTTCCGGTTAAAAACCCGAGTTTATCGCGTCTGCCGTTTTTAACGGTAAATTCCCATTAAAAACACATTTTTATCGCGAGAAACGGTAAATTCCCGTTAAAATTACAAGATTTTGCCGTTAAATTCCCGTTAAAAATGCTTGGGCCAAATATACATTTTTTTATTTCTGAAATATCATCTATTTTTTCAAATTTCGGCCACATTATTTATTTTTATTATTTTTTAAATAATATATTTTCCGTGAGATTTTTCCGTTAAATTCTCAATAAAAACCCAAGAATTTGAAAATATCCCACTATTAACAATTGCCGTTAATATCCTAAGAACGAGATTTGTGAAATGTGTAAGACAACCCGCGGTTCACACAACCTGGCCAAGAAGCCGAAAAATCAGGGCGACTAAATTTATGAAAGAAAATAATTTTCATTTAGTTTCATTTTTTTTTTATTTCTCAAATTGTAAATTACTATATAGTTTCTTTTTCCATTTTCTTATTATTTTCGTTTTTAGCTTATTTTCTATTTTTAGGATAAGGGATTAGTATAAATATTCTCATTAGTGCCGGAGATTATTGAATGATAAATGAAAATTTGAAAAACTCTCTCCTCTCTCCCGTGGACTAGGCTTCTTCTTCTCTCCCTCTCCTCCTTTTATCTTCTTCTCCCTTGGATTCGTCTCCTCTCTGCACCTAAGCTACAAGTGCTCATGAATCTCAAACCACCCATTGCCCAAACAGTCACCCTTTTGCCACCGTCCACTGCCCAGATTACCCAGACCCTGTTTCTCGTCCCAACCTTGCATCAGCCGAACCCTTACAACCCAAATCCACCGTCCCTTCCACTTTCTTTTATTAATCCTTTAAAGCCCATTACTTAAAAGCCCACTTGTCATTCAATTCCCACCAACCCATGCTGTATCCTATTTCTTTAACAAAGAAACTAAGCCCACTTATCCGTTGTCCATCTTTGATCCACTAAAACCCATTGCCCAACCTTTGAATATAGCAGGGATTTAAAATTCGATATTGGCTGATATTTTTCTCTCTCCTCTTTTTTATTTACAAAAACGATCAATATCGACTGATATTGTAATATCGGCCGATATTTGAACCCCTGCAATATAGAGTTTTTCTTTCAAAAAAATTCAAAGAAAAAAAAACAATAAGAAACCATGAATTCAACTAGTTAAGTAGCATCATGGTGTGCATTGGCTTGCTTTACATGTGTGGTGTGCACCTACCAAAATACCAGAAGAAAAATAATATGGGAATGATTTAAATGGCAACTACATGGCATTTATATTTAATTGGGGGCCAACGATCCTCCCATGGGCATTTTGTGTTTAGCGACATGGGTTTAGTATATTTTCAATTTTACCCTTTGCATGAACAGTAAAATTTCGATGGACTGATTTTTACTGTTCATGTGAATTTCGCCGAGCCGATTTGCACTGTTCATGAATTTTGGCAAACCAATTTGCAATTTTGGAGAGCCGATTTGCATTGTTTATGAATTTCGGCAAGCCGATTTGTACTGTTTATAAACTTCTGGCATTCTTTTTTCTTCGATACGGCAGGTGGAGGGCAAATTGGATATCATTGTAAAATCCGTGTCTGTATACATAAAATGTTCATGGGAAGATAGATGGCCTTAGTTTAGAAGAATAAACTTTTGGGACTAATTCCCCTGTTTGGGTTGATGGAAAATATACAGCTTTTCACTTCCTCAGTTACTCCAAAAAAAAACCCCTTTTCTGGATTCTGTATCTGTGTTTGATCGCTTTGGCAATGGGAGCATCCAGACCATTTTGGGCCCATTGACAAAAAAAGACAACACTGTAGAAGTGTAATGATGTTGATGTATAAAATCAGAACTAAATATGTTATGAATGTCGATACCAATTTATCAATCCATGCTTTGCTTTTAAATGGATACAAATATTTATGGACTTTTTCGTAGCTAGGCCACGGGGAAAAAGAGAAAAAACCCATTAAAAAATATAATAAGTTGGTAAACTAAGTTATTTATTGGTCCAATAAATTTTATAGGGGTGAAACTCGGGTCGGAAGAAATAATGAGGGTTGCGTCATATGAGTCGGGTCAGCGGGTCGGGTAGAGTTGAGAAGACAAAAACCCGCATTAAATTCTGGTCGGATTGGGAAATTCACAAGTTAACTCAACCCGGTTAAAATTAGGCTAAAATGAGACTAAATTTCGAATTGAGTTGTGTTAGAATTCGGGTCGGGCCGGGTCGAGAATTTCGGGTCAATAATTTGGGTTGGGTTCTATAAATATAACTCGGGTCTTAAAACCAACCCGATCCGACCCAATTTCAACCCTAAAATTTTATATCTTATACTAAAATTTATACTTTTTCAATAAACTTATCTTTAGACCTAAGACATATTTATGTGAGATACATTTAAATATGTAGTGACTCATCTACAAACTCGTCAATAAAGAATCCGAGTAGATGAAAGTTGGGATCTCACCGTTTGAACTTGACACGTGTGTAGAGAGGTGTGCACATGACTCGAATGAGGCACCTAAATACTTTCTATCAAAAAATAAAATAAAATAAAGTGGTCCAGGACTACTTACCTCACTCAAAGAATAGGGAATGCACATGGATGATGCTGTCAGCCTTGTCATTTGGGGGAGGGTGGCCATGTTCTTAACTTGGCTTAGATTCTTGTGTAGTTTTCAAGGGACTAAGGTGAACCTTTTCTACTTTTCTACTTTTGTTGGCACTAGTGATGCTAAGAACCAAAAGGCTTGAAACCATGAAATCCATGTAATGAACAACAATGATCACAAGAATTTTCTATTCCACTCAATTATTGTTGTGAAGAAGGTGTAATTAAGCTAATCAACTTATAATTTTAAGACTCTAAATTGTTACTACTATAATTCTTAATCTTTAAATGTTTACATTATTTAAAAATATAATTTGATTGATTTAATAAATGTTATTTTGATAGATTCTATAATTAAATATAGACTTTTTCAACATCATATCAGATCAGGGGTGCAACTTGGGTCAGGGTTGACACAACATATTTAAAATATGAGTTTCATCTTAATAGAAAAAATTTAATATATTTTTACTTTGGACAAGACTATAGTAATATTTTACTATGTAATCTTATCTATTTAAATTGGCGAGCCATCTTAACACGAATAAAATTTGTTAGGAGACAAATGATGGAGTGAAATTTCTATTTTATTCGTACCAGTGTACTGCTCATCAAGTACCGATATACCGTAACACACCGCTCTGCATGTATATGTTCTGCATATTGGTATACCGGTACTTGATGAGCGGTACACCGATAGAGGTAAAATAGAAATTTCACTCAATCTTATGTCTCCTAACAAATTTTACCTGTGTTAGAATGGACGGCTATCCAAATTACCCAAATTTTGTATCTAAATAAATAACTCATTTTTAATATGTTTATTTTATAATTTTTCGGACTCAACTCTTTACAGAGATTATATTTTAATAGTTGATACTAATTTTATGGATGTTTCTTACCTAAAAATATCAACATAATATTTATATAGACACAATTATCAATTTAGTTACAAAGGTTCACTTGTGACTTAATTTAAGTGATTTGAATTGATTGATTTTGAATTTAAAATAAGTTAGAATTTTAAAAGTAATTGAAATTAAATTAGAAGAGAGTCAAAATACAAATTAAACTAAAAAATAGTAAATTGAATTTAATAGAACGAGATAAAATTAAGGTGACCAACTACCTTGAGCATTCTCAATAATCATTTATAGCATTTATGATAACTAAATACTTATCTGTTTATCACTTACTTTACAGGGGCAATAGTACACCACCGACAAAAAATTTACTGCAGACTCACTTTGTAATCTATCCCAACTTTAGGGTCCCCGTTTACACACCCGAAAAATCTCTCTCTACAGACTCATTTTCAGATGGAGGTGGCTAATTACCATTTTGCGCCTGCATTTCCATTCGTCGAACGAATTCCCAGTTCATTTCGCTATTCCTTCGAACTAATGGACACATGCCCCATCTAATTTGATTCGTTCGAACTAATCCCCTTTATAAATCCAGTCGTTCGAAAGAATGAAACAGGTGAACAGTAACGCGGGTTACTGTTCACCCATCTGATTAATCAGGCTGATTCATTCGAATGAATATGAATCAGGCTGATTCAACTGATTCATTCGAATGAATCAATTTTTTTTAAAAATTTCAAAGTTATTTTTTAAGCACTGTATATTTTCAAAATTTCTCAAATTGAATATTCGGACTAATTACGATAACCTGATGAAAATACTTTAAGACTTCAAGGTCTTTTGACACTCCTAAATATTTAAAACACAGTATTTTACAAATAAAGGTATCCCTAGGGCGTATCGAAAACACATTTAGGAGTGTTAAAAGACCTTAAAGTCTTAAAGTATATTTATCAGGTTATCGTAATTAGTCCGGATATTTAATTTGAGAAATTTTGGAAATGCACAGTGCTTAAAAAATAACTTTGAAGTTTTAAAGGAGATTTTATTATTTAATACACGATGCACATTATTTTTTAAGCACATTGTATTTTCAAAATTTCTCAAATTAAATATCCAGACTAATTACGATAACCTGATAAATATACTTTAAGACTTAAAGGTCTTTTAACACTCCTAAATGTGTTTTCGGCACCTCCTACGGATACCCTTATTTGTAAAATACTGTGTTTTAAATATTTAAGAGTGTCAAAAGACCTTAAAGTCTTAAAGTATTTTCATTAGTTTATCGTAATTAGTCCGGATATTTAATTTGAGAAATTTTGGAAATACACAGTGCTTAAAAAATAACTTTGAAATTTTAAAAAAAATTGATTCATTCGAATGAATCAGTTGAATCAGCCTAATTCATATTCATTCGAATGAATCAGGCTGATTCATTCAAATGAATCAGACGGGTGAACAGTAACCCGCGTTACTGTTCATCCGTTTCATTCGTTCGAACGAATGGATTTATAAAAGGGATTAGTTCGAACGAATCAAATTAGATGGGGCATGTATCCATTAGTTCAAACGAATGGCGAAATGAACTGGAAATTCGTTCGAACGAATGGAAACGCAGGGGTAAAATGGTAATTAGCCACCTCCACCCGAAAACATGTGTGTAGAGAGAGATTTTTCGGATGTCTAAACGGGGACCCCAACTTTATTCTGCTTTTTATGATGAAGAGGCTTTCGAAGTCAACAAGAGTAATTACCTCAGTGTGCCACCTACGCCAAAACTAAAGAGACGTCCGTGATTGATAAGGCAGGACATCATGCATATTTTAAGTAAGAATGAAGCTATCCTTTCAGTTTGTTAATGGATAATGATACGTGCACAGGGTCCGCAATCAGATTTCAGGGCTTTCAAATGAATTTTTGAGATGGAACCTTTATTACTTTAAAAAAAAATATTATATTTTTTTTAAATAAAATGTAAAACATCTAAAATAAAATATCATAATCAAATATATAATACAATATTATTTAAACTTTATTCTTTTTGAATATTGAGATGCAAAATTACTAATTAAATTACTATATTTAAGTTGTTTTAATATATCTTTTTGAATAGATAAGATAGTTAATTCATTTAATCTTTTTTCTAACATTATAGACCGAAAATAAGATTTTATCAATTTTAACTTTGAAAAACTTCTTTCTATAGAGGCAACTGTTACTGGTATAGTTAACATTATTGTATAAGCAATCCATACATTTAGATAATAACAATTCATTAGTTTTATATAATTTAACACTTCAATTGATTCTTTTACTTCTTTTAGTATTCTATCTTTCAAAATTTTTAATTCTGAATATAAATCACTTTCATCAATATCAGAAATCATGTCATGTCTTAGAAAATCTTTAAGCTTATTAGACGAACTCTTCAAACTATTATTATCTAAAGAATTTAACTTTTTCAAATCAAACAAAAATCCAAAAGTATTTTCATATATTTGAAATTGTTCAAATCTAGTCTTAAGTGACATAAGAGTTTGATCAATTATATGTAAGAAGTAATTAACTCTAAAAGACTCTTTAGGTAATTGTGTTATCTCGTCACTAGCATTCTCATCAAAATGTTTTTTTTCTACAAATAATACGTTTTTCATGGAATATAGGTTCAATTTCCATTTTTCTAGTAATTTCTTTAGCATCAATCATGGTAGATTCAAATCCACTTTCTCTTTAAGTTTCAAAAAAAGAAATGAGACCTTTTAAAGAATTTAAAGCACTTTTAATATTCATATGTTTTGCTTTTAAAATTTTACTAGTGGTATTAACTGCAAACAATATATTATATCAAATAACCATGCCAAATAAGAATTCAAAACTTTCAATTTTTAATGCTGCTAAGTCTTCAGTATCACTTTTCGTCTTCGGATTTTCATGAGTGTTCGCTAAGTCAATTAATGCATTTCTAATTTGTGGAGTTTGGAATCTAATTACTTTTATACTTTCAATGTGACTTTCCTAACGTGTTTGTAATAATGGTTTAAGTGTGATACCTTTAACATAATTTTTAAAAACCGTCCACCGCTTTATATAAGATGAAAATACATTATATATACGTTGTACAATTCCAAAAAATATTTTACCTTGAGAATAAGAATTTACCATATCACAAAGTGTTAAGTTAAAACTATGACAACCACAAGGCGTATAAAATGCTGTAGGATTTATTTGTAGTACCGTATTTTGTACTTCTTTATGTTTTCCTTTCATATTAGAACCATTATCATATCCTTCTCCCTTCATATAATCAATATTAAGTTCAAGAGTTTTTAAAACATCTATAAGTTCATTAAAAAGGCATTGTCCTGATGTATCGTCTACCTTTAAAAATCTTAAGAAAAACTCTTCTACTTTTATTGGACTTGTTGAAATATCCACACAACGTACCATGATAAACATTTGTTTTTCATGACTTATATCTGGAGTATAATCAAGTATAATTGAAAAATATTTTGATTATTTGATCCTCTTAATTATTACACTCTTTATCTTACCCGCTAACAAAAGTATTAATTCATTTTGAATTTTATGACGAAGATAGTGGTAATGAACTTCTTTATCTTGAATACGTCAAATGTGTTCTTGCATTATAGGGTAAAATTCAGTGATCATTTCAATAAAAGTTAAAAAATTTCTATTACTTTTTTCATAAATTTTTTCATTGTATCCACGAAATGCCAAATTGTTTTTAGCAAGAGCTTTTACAATACCAATTATTTTTAGTAATACTTGTCTCCAATGTTCATTATCTTTATTAATTTGTTTTTACCTAATTTTATCAATTGTTTCATTTTTTTTACAATCTTATTTTCAATTCTGTCCTTCTTCTCATGTTAGTAATATGGTCATTACTAGTTTTATGGCTCTTAAGTCTACAACTAAGATTTTTCCAGTTATTAATTCCTTCATTTGCCAATTGAGTTTTGATTCCATCTTAATTAAACAACTTACAGCAAAAACAAAATATTTTATCTAAAACAATTGAGTACACTAGTCCTATTCTATCAAAATTTTCTCCATTTGGTAAATTTCGAATATATTGTGTAATAGAAAAATGTCTATTGGTCGAATATTTAGGAAAGTTAATATCATCATCTCTCATGGGACTTCTTTTTACCAATATGTCTCTCAAATTTTTGTCAATATTTTTCCAATTACCCAGATCATAAATGTTTAAAGAAACATGTTCGTTGAAATTTTCATCTTCTTCATTCTTATTTTTATTTTCATTATCACTCGCATCTATACGCTCTTCATTCACTCGCATCTACGCGGCCTATACCTAGGGCCGGTCATGAGAAGAGAGAGAAGAAGAAAAGTAATAGTAAAATGATCATTTCCTTTTAAAGGTGGTACATCATGGTAAAAACTCATGGTGCATGAATGATTAACCATATTTATAACAATTAAGGAAATGATAGTGGTTTTATTTTTAAAAAAAATGCATACCATGTATTTCTCACATCTTTAGCCAAGTTAATTGTTTGGTGGCAATTGAAATGTCACACATAGGGTTGTAACTCGGGTTGGGCGGATAGGATTCCTTAACACCCAACCCGATTCGAGTTGATATATATATATATATATATATATATGGAACCCGACCCGACTTGACCCGAATTCT
This sequence comes from Chimonanthus salicifolius, assembly GCA_013350335.1. Taxonomy (NCBI): domain Eukaryota; kingdom Viridiplantae; phylum Streptophyta; class Magnoliopsida; order Laurales; family Calycanthaceae; genus Chimonanthus; species Chimonanthus salicifolius. Next base: position 68,357,993 of record CM023539.1, on the reverse strand, counting down.
CAACCAGACCCGATCCGACCCGACCCGAATTAACCCGAATTCTGACCCGACCAGCATTTTGAACCCATTTTAGCCTGGTCGGGTCGGGTTAACTTGTAAAAGCCTCAACCCGACCTGACCCACTGACCCAAAATTCTTGACCCGACCCGCATGATTTCTAGGGTCGGGTCATGCGGGTCACACCAATGTCCGACTGGAGTTGCAGCCCAGGTCACATATATGCGTCCTAATAAGTAGAATCTGTAACTAGTATACATCAAAATTTCATACTTAACACCCAAAGAAATTACGAAAGAAAGGTGATATTTATGAAATCATATATTTTTTTTGTCATTTCATCCACATAGGAAATCTCTTGGGAAGTATGGAAACTTGGGTTTATTCTTTTATTAGGATTTGGTTGCTTAAAGAGGGATGCTTTCTTTCAGCAATGAGTTGATTTGCTCTTCAAGGGATGGAAGCAAGTGATTATCATCGTAATTGTACATGGTTTTAACCATTCTTGTTGAGTTTAGAGAGGCCTTTGCAAAAGATGGAGAGAATGGATAGGGTGTAAGACATTCTTCATTGAGTTTCTTCCATGCATGAGTGATCATTTGTTGTACATGTCCAGTAGCTTCAAGAGAGGAGATGTCGTGCTCTTTCATGTAGCAGTTTATGTATGATCCATCATATCCTTCTTGTTTCTCATCCTACAAATCATTAAAAAATAAAAATGTGAGTATATTTTTGTTAGAATTCATAATATTTAGTTAAAAAAAAAAGTGGTTGAAAAATAGTCAATACTATGCAATACGTATCAACATATTTAAAGTTATACGTATCAACTAATACAATATGTATCTGTCGAATTTTTCACCCTTACCTTTTTTTCCTTTCTCTTTCACCCATTTCAAATCTATTTTACTAAAAGAAGAATATTTATTTTTTAAGGCAAATATATTAACATGACTCAAATGAGTCATTTATATGAATTATCTTGAAAAAGAAGATTACATTCACACTAGTGTGAATGATATTAGTCTTCACACTAAGGTATGGGACATATCAAACGGGATGATGATGGATTAAGTGAAAATATCTTTTTTAATTATGAGATTGATAAGAAATCACTTTAATTGGAACAATCAAGTCATATATTTGAAAGTCATAAAGTTTATAGGTTAAAAATAAGGCCGCCCATTTAGACACTAGGCTTTTTTGTCACTAGACACCAGTTTTTGAATTTTGAGGGGAAATTACCATTTTGCCCTCCCACGTTTTATCCTTCGGACGATTTTTCAATTCCTTCAAATGATTCACTGCACAGTCGAATCGTTCGAAGGATTTTTCAGTTGATTTTTCCATTCCTTCGAACGATTCACTGCACAATCGAATCGTTCGAAGGATATTTCAGTTGATTTTTCCGTTCCTTCGAACGATTCACTATACAGTCGAATTGTTAGATGGATCATAAGATCCTTCGAATGAAATGTTGTAGCTACAGTAACATCAGTTAAAAAAAATTTAAATAGTAAAATGTCTTTTAAAATTTTAAAGTTATTTTTTAAGCACTGTGTATTTTCAAAATTTCTAAAATTAAATATCCAGACTAATTACGATAATCTGATAAAAATACTTTAAGACTTCAAGGTCTTTTGACACTCCTAAATATTTAAAACACAGTATTTTACAAACAAGGGTATCCCTAGGGTGTGATGAAAACACATTTAGAAGTGTCAAAAGACCTTAAAGTTTTAAAGTATTTTTATCAGGTTATCGTAATTAGTCCGGATATTCAATTTGAGAAATTTTGGAAATACACAGTGCTTAAAAAATAATGTGCATAGTGTATTAAATAATAAAATCTCCTTTAAAACTTTAAAGTTATTTTTTAAGCACTGTGTATTTCCAAAATTTCTCAAATTGAATATCCGGACTAATTACGATAACCTGATAAAAATAGTTTAACACTTCAAGGTCTTTTGACACTTATAAATGTGTTTTCGTCACACCCTAGGGATACCCTTATTTGTAAAATATGTGTTTTAAATATTTAGGAGTGTCAAAAGACCTTGAAGTCTTAAAGTATTTTTATCAGGTTATTGTAATTAGTCCGGATATTCAATTTGAGAAATTTTAGAAATATATAGTGCTTGAGGAAATATTCTTTAAAACATACACAGTTATTTTTCAAGCACTGTGTATTTCTAAAATTGAATATCCGGACTAATTAAAAATACTTTAAGACTTCAAGGTCTTTTGACACTTCCAAATGTGTTTTCGGCAGAGCCTAGGGATACCCTTATTTGTAAAATACTGTATTTTAAGCATTTAGAAGTGTCAAAAGACCTTAAAGTATTAAAGTATTTTTATCATGTTATCGTAATTAGTCTGGATATTCAATTTGAAAAATTTTGGAAATACATAGTGCTTAAAAAATAACTTTAAAGTTTTAAATAAAATTTAAATTGAATATTACTGTAGCAATTCATTCGAAGGATGAATTCGAATGATTTATTTGAAATGTGGCTGATCGTTCGAAGGACCCTTCGAACGATTAGAATCAAGGGATCTTTCGAAGGATCCTTCGAAGGATCTCAAAAATAAGATTTCAAGGTATCCTTCGAAGGATCTCGAAAATGGTCTATAAAATCCTTCGAACGATTTTTAGCGGAAGGGCAAAACGGTAATTTCCCCTCAAAATCTGAAAACTGGTGCCTGGTGACAAATTTCCTTGGTGTCTAAATGGACAGCCAAAAATAATTTAAACTACTCAAATTAAAAAATAAAATAAAAAAATGCTTTAATTAATTCAGCCAAGATTTGTTGGGTGGCCACATATTGACGCAACGAATAAAAATAATGGGACCGGTCAATGAAAATGGGTATGAGTGGGTCAACCTAGTCAAAGTGGACCCAAGTGGAGGAAGGAATGTGGCAATGGGGTGAGTGGTCAGAGGACGGAGTCAAAGATGGTGTAGCCAACATTAAGAAAAGGAGAAGAAGACACAAGGAAAGCAAGGTCGGTTCGCCCTTTGTTTGGGAGTAGGGCAGAAAAGAAAAGAAAAGAAAATGAAATCTTAAATTTTCATTAATCAATCGGTAATTACGATATTCAAAAGTGTTTTTATAAGGAAAAAAAATCTTAAAACTAATTAAGAAGTAAAATATAAATGAAAATAAGAAAAAAAAATTACTCTAATAAATCAATTGCACAGATAAGAAAATAAATTAAAATAAAATTAGCAATTCCTTCAATTCGATCAAGATTTTAATTTTGGGTCGATATCTGTACTGCATCACATATTAAAAAAATATAAAGGATTTACTTTCATACCTAAAAGTGTGGTTGACACTTGACAGTTTCACTATTTTAAAGCTTTAAAAATGGCTGCAAATGATTTTTATTTCATTACATCACTGTCAAATACGGAATCTCTTTTTCTTCTTGGGTTTGAAAGACTCAAACTTGCAAAAAAACGTGTAGATCGGTATAACCTCTTCTCATTCTAAATTAATTGAGTCATTAACTTACTATAATAATAAAAAAATCATTTACATTATTAAATTGTTAAAAATGATTCTAACTCTTGACTAACTAAAATGCATAAAATTAACAAAAATAATGATCAATTGTAAATAAAATGAAATAGAAAAAAAAAAAAGTTCATTAATAATTGGTGCCACGTGAGGGTAACTTTGCTGTCTTAATTATAGACCATCCAACTCTAATTATTATGTGTGAGTGGGGACGTATGTTCTCACCTTTGCACTTCCCAAGTCATCCCACAGCCTTAGAATTGTTGCGGGAGAAGATATTAGTCCTGGATTGGTGTCCAAATGATGTATACTCTTGTCTGTGATTCCATGGCCAAGAAAGAAGAAGATATGGTCCATTACCACATGGATTCCTGAGCTAATTATTCCATTTCTCAAGTACTCATCAGCCTTTGGCAAATGCCCTGCAACAAACCATTCTGATTCTACAAGGAATGCATTGCAGAGAGTTGTCCACTGAAATTTACAAAGAAAAACAAATATATAATTATATTAGACTCATGGATGAAATTAAGTCTATTCATGAAATTTAATTTATAACAGGTTGAAGCTCAAGAACATGCCAACATGAAATTTAATGTGAGTGTGTGGATGCATACCGTTTTCCTCAAGGAGTTTATTGGGTTCCATCCATGCTCCCTGAGGACGATGTAAGCAATCTCATTGGTGATGTTATAGAGAGCCATGAAGCATATCTTCATATAGTCAGGAAGCTGATCGATGTCGGAAGCATCCCATCTGAAAACAAGTGAAATTTAGTATCAAATACTATGCCATAGATATTACTCTAAGCAGATTGTTAGATTGTTAGGACTATATCTAGCCCAAAAGACTAGTCTATAAAGTAGAGTGATCCAAGTCATTTATAAGTCTTTAAATCTTCCCCTTCACAATCAACGAGGGACTCGTTCTACAATCCTTCTTTCAAACAAGGCTCTCCGACGGATATAGTGTCGTCAGCCGTCCCGTCCTGTTAAGAGATCTCCTGAGTTGTTAGCTTGGATATATGACTCTGATATCACTTGTTAAGACTGAGTATCCAACCCAAAAGACTAGTCCCTAAATCTCTCCCTTCACAATGAATGTGAGACACGTTCGCTGCCCCAACAATTATTAATTTCTTACCTTTTGATTGCTTCAGTAAATAGGACTAGCTCATCTCGCGTCCCATAAAGGTCAAAGATATCATCAATTATGTAGATGAGGGAAATGGGTTTTGTGAGCTCAATCCTGTACTTTGAGAATTGAGGATTGGATAGGATTGCAAGAGGCCACATGAACCATTTTGATGGTTGATCCCTCGCAAACGCCAATTCTTGTGATAAACCCAACTCTCTCCTCCACCTGACATGTCAAATGAGAAATATGAACTCACTACAAACATTTTTTTTTTTTTTGGAAATAGAATGATACTTAAGCGAACGTACTTGGAGACAGCTTGGACTTCACTTTGATGCATGGATTGAACAATGTTGAAATCCAATTTTGCCAACTCTTGCAATGCTCTTGTCTTCCTGTCATTTCCTTTTAGATTTTTTATGTAGTGCTTGATGTTGAACCTTGGCAAGCTCATGTGGAAAGGATGGTCCAAGGTATGCCTAACTAGTCTTGCTTGGTCCTTTTCTATATACTCCATTGAAGCATCGAGACTCCTGCTAGCAAATTCATTGGCTTCATCAAGGATTTCTTCTCCTTCAGTTGCAAGCTTTGAAGCTTCATATAAACCCATCATTCCCTTCATATCATTACTCAATGCTTGTCTAAATCCTCCATTCTTATCTTTGAAGTTGTTAAATACATCTGTTAAACACTAAATAGTTAGTAGCAAAATCTTATAATTACTTTCTTATTCACTCGACTCAAAATCTTATCGAGTTCAATTGAATTATCTTATTTAAGGTTTTTTTTTTTTTTGAATTTTTAAACTATTGTTAATATTCACCCACCTGGGGATACATAGTACCCATGCTCCCTTAAGAGTCGAAACCCAAGCGCAACGTCGTATATGCCATCGTTGCTGCCATGACTTCCATTGCAGCGGTTCGTATACTCATAGCTTAAACATGATTCAATTGCTTCCTCAAAATGGTGATCGATTCCTAGCCGTTGAATGTGATCGACGATAACCAATCGCTCCAATGGGTCTTCGATCTGTCGAATTATGGATCTCACTTCATTAACTTTGGCCATGTGTTTGATGCTCAGGCCATCCTACAGAAAATGACAATAGTATCAGCCTTGCAATCGGCAAAACTTGAATAACCCAGCATGAGAAACAATCAAGTTTTACATCGAAACCAATAGAAGAAAAAAAAAATATATATGGGAAGGATAGAAAGAATGGAAACAGTAAAGAAAAGGAAGAAGAAGATACCAAGTCTTGGTCTTGGGTGATGCTTTGGTGATGGCCAATAGATATGTGAGGGGCTGTGATTCTTCTGTTTCCATGGTTTTGATTCTTTTTTAGGTTGATTGGGAAATTGGGTGAAGCTGAAAACCTGCTGGAGAAGGCCATCTCAGAGAAAGAAAACGATTTCCAATGCTTTTGGGAGAGCCAATGACTAGACTCACAGATTTCTTTTGTAAGAAAGGTTGCAGCAGATAGGAGTCCTTAAATAATGATATGAACCACATACGACAAATAAAGATATGAACCACATGTGACGTCGGGTGAAAGTATGGATGGATGACTCAGTTGTAAAATAAATGAGATTAGATGAAAGTCAAAGTGATGTGTGTATTTTGTTGACATTATAATGGAGCCTCAGACCTCTCAGTCACCCCTTTTGGATTAGTGGGACTCTGATGGGAGAGCCTTATTTTCAAAGTTGAAATTGATTTTGAATGAATCTTGGTAAAAAATTCGGTCAAACTGAGATCTTAGCTGAATAGTTTCTCTCTCCACAGTATTTCTTTTATATTTTATTTAAAAAATTCTAATGTTTTTATAGAAAATGCAGCTAATTATGTAATTATTGAATATGTAATTTTTTCATAAAACATCATATATTTTTTAATTTTTTGTCATGTCTATATACAACAAATACATTCTCGGTCAACTCGCTCAAGCTTCCTCTGCTGCCATTGCCATAGGGGGCTGACATTTGTTTGGGTCTTTACATTCCTCTAGCTTCTAGCTCCTTAGAAGCTCATGGTAGAATCCGTGGCCCATGTGATTGATTCATTAACTTCTAAATGGGTTGATCAAAGAATCGTAGAGGTTGGTAGAAAGTTTGGGTTGATCACCAATGGCCATGAAAACCTCCTTCTCTCCTACCTAACTACGGTAAAGGACTTGAACTTCACTCATTCAAAGTTGAAAAGGAAAGATAGGACCCTTAGAGAATTAACACACCTCAACTCTCTATACATAAAAATCACAAGTCTCTCCTTAGTTGAGGACAACAAAACAAATTTCTGTGATATTTTACATGAACGTCAATTTCAAACTTTATTATTACAATCAGCTCACTTTTTTCCTCATTTTCCCACTTTTTCTTTTATTTTATTTGTTTTTTATGCAATTATTCCACATATTTAAGACTAATGTATTTTTTTTTCTTTTGATTGTGCTTTTGTATTTATAGCTATGGTGCTTTGTATCTGTTGATGCAGTTATTATTTTAAAAAAAAAATCTTTCTATCTAAACAAATATCTACATTTGTGATATTATTTTTAATTAAATTAAGGTGGCCATCCTAACATTGAAAACTCTTTTAGCATACACGAATTTTAGTAAAGTTCTCATTTTATCCCTATCCATCCGTACAGAAAAATTAAAAAAAAAAAATCAATTCACTTTCTAGTGAATCGGTGCACTGGAAAATAAAAATTTGAGGAAATTGGTGCAATCGGTGCACCAATTTCTTGAGATCTGAAAGAGTCTAATTGGTGCACCGATTCACTGGAAAGTGATCCGATCGGTGTATTGATTTCTGAAAGTGTCTAATTTATGAATGAACCGATGGAGGTAAAGTAGAAAGTCTAAAAAATTCGTGTCTCTTAAAAGACTATTTTTGTTAAGATGTACACCCTTAAAATTAGTGATTGTCATATACTCAAAAACGTGAGTCACGAAAACGTGGCCCATCGAGTTGAATGTGTAAAGCAAGTGTCACTCTTACTCTAATGTCTCTCATTCGCCTGGCCATGTGGACCACAATTTGTGAAAACATTTTTCCACCGAACGCCACGTGAATTCTTGTCATATTCTCCCCTACCAATAAGAGGGACGGGATATGTATTATGTGACGTTTAAAATTGGTCCACTGTCAGTTTGATTCTAAAAATTCAAAACATTTATAGATGGATTTATGTGACTTTAATTTTTTTTAAAATAATATTATTAATTTTTTTTATTTAGTTTATAGAATGTTCACTTTGAATGTAAGAAAGAGTTGGTTTAACAAACTTTGAATTAAAATGTTTGAGTGTTGTTAAAAAAAGAAAAGAAATTTATGACAAATGTATCGGTTAGAGAAAAATTGAATTATTTGTGACCCTGTTGTAAGACGAAGTTATTTGATTATAATTTTCTCACAATTCATTGGACAAAATGTTGAATGTTGTGAAAGCTATGATTCTAATTATAATCTAACTTACAACTATTTTAATCCTTCTTCTTAGTTAAAATACCCAGATTCGATAATCCATCAAACCTACCATGTAAGAAAATGTTGTTTTATCTTTCAACATGATAAGATAAATGAAAAGCAAACTTAGTATTAAGAAATGGAGTAAGAGTTACGAGACTAATCTCACAGATAATTAAATCGTCTACAAATTTCATATATCAAGTTAGCTTTAGAGAAATTAAACTGAAAATACTCAAATCAAATGGGTTATTCACGTATATATATTAAATTCAAATCACTTGAATTTAAAGTCATCCAATTAAAATTGAAATACCTTGTATATCATTTAACTATTTTTTAATGGACTTGGACTAAACAACTAGAAATTTCAGATGTCTAATGTAGAGATTAAAGAATATAAATTTGTTTGATAGGGTTTTTGTGATTGATAGTCAAGCCACAAGCGTTGTACAGTTCTGACCTTCATCATGCATCTTCCTGCCCCTGTGCACATCACACACAAATGGTTTTTAGTCATTATTAATAAGCCAAGAACCCAACCACTGAACCTGATCAACCTGAAGTCTGAACAACAAAGACAACCCAAGGAGACATGAGAAGACTGCCGAAGGCCTTTTTCATCTTCAATAAAGGCCATCTCAGCTCTCTTTTCTGACCTTGAGACTAGTTTTGTATAGACTTTTGCTATTGAAAATTAGATACATCAACCAAAATCACTGTATCAATCAATGAGAGCTTAAGCATTAAGCTAGCAATTTTTTTTTTCTACGTAAGACTTTCTAACAAGGCTTTTCACACCATCAATAGATAATCTCCCAAACCATAAATCATCAAATTTTAAATTTCAATAAATACAAATTTTAAAAGCTTAAAATCAAAGATAATATAATTGGATGAAAATGAAATTTCGTATATGCCCTACTCATATGTCTTTATATCACACCCAACCATGTGAAACACAGTACCTGTTTAAGGGACAATATTTACCGAGAAAGCCCTGATGGATGTTCGAGAGGATAACATGTGTTTCTAATAATTATATCAACCCTTGCTGGTATTTCAGTTAATATATGTCAACTGTATTATTCCTCAATTGATGTTGTCAATCCCTACTGATATTACTGCCAATATAACAATCCAATAAGATTGTTTGACATTCCAACAAATTCAGGCAAGTTAGTCCCAATGATCTAAAGTCGATAAGATTTTGAGTGAAAGAAGTTAACAAATTTTACTAAATTTTTTCAAGTCCGAGTTATCTGCTTGATAAGATTTCAAGTCAAGTTCTCAAATAATATGTTGTAATGCAAATCAGAACTAGAGTCAAGAGATTCAATTAAGCCCAGAACAGTTCCTAGTAGACCCACGAAGACTGGGTTGAATCCTGGGATTTGGGCCCCAATCCTAGGATCCATTGCTTTACCAGTACCTCAACCCTATTATTACTAAATCATGTCCATTGTTACACCTGTTAAGTGTTTAAATTAAAATTGGTACCAACCAGTATCACTTTCCTCATTTAGTGAAAAATAAATAAAAAGAAAAAAGGGCTAAATACAAGAGAAAAGATGTAAATAAGCAACTGATTATGAATCCATTCAGCTCATCAAGCAAAAAGTCTGACAGGGCTTTCTTAGATATCATATGCACAAGGGAAAATGCTTCATGCAAAATACAAGTTCATAACCAGGCATCCACCACATTTGACACCCATTTCCGCTCATTAGATTCAACATACAAGGAAAAAAGAACAAACTCTTTAAGAAACATTTTAATAATACATAGTCCTCAGCTTCTGTTTAAATTGATCAGCTAATAAAATCTACATTTATCTAATCCAATAAGCAAATGTAATGATGCCCCATGTTTGCATTAAATGGCCAAGTAAGATAAAGTGAAAAACAAACCAACCCCTGCTCATGAAACTTCTTCTCACTCCTGCAAAGGAAAACTTCTAAGAGAGAAGAAGAAGAAGAAGAAGTCCCTAATTCAAAGTGCATGCCATGGCAAAATGATGCACAAACAAAAGCTCTAATATTTGTTTGCAATGACATGGGTTAATCAGATCCTTCAAATGTCAATGGTCTAGACACAAAAGAGTGAAGGGAAAATTATTCAACGTCAGGCCAAGATAATCTACAGTTCAACCCAAGAGCACTGCACACTAGCCCAATGTAACTGACCCACATTCCATAAGCACAGAAACTGTCGTTGCTCAATGCAGACTTGCTCCATACTCATCCAGTGTCGCTGAAATAAGGGGCTCATCATATTTTTGGTTGTTCGGCCCGATTCTTTGAGGTTGCACATTGTATGGAAAGCTGAAGGGGGAATTGAGAAGAGATTCATAATAGCTTTGTTGAAAGAGAAGTGCATGGTACAAGGTCTGTCTTTAGATATACAAAAGATTAGCATGGTGCTGGAGGTTGTACACAGCGATAAAATTAGTTGTATGCGTACCATAAACACCCATGTTCAACCACTTTACATGAGGTTGACTCTGGAACTAAATCCACATCTGCTTTCTCTGATCACCAGCTTCATTATCTCTCTGCAAAGCAAGAAAGAGAGTTATCACACCTCAAAACTGTTATCAACAGGAAAGGACAACGAACATTCAGTTAATAGGACCGCAGGAAGGCAATGAAAACAAAACTTCTCTCGCATTTTGCTAGAACATGAAGTCCTAAGTAGCCTTTTTTTCATATTTTATAGGATCACTATGACTATCATCACATTCTTACTCAGCCCATACTCAGGAGTTTCCAAATTAGGGGTGTCACGGGCTAGGCTCAGACCGGGCTATGTATCGCAACCCGAGTTTGTCAAGCTTTGAAGGGTTAAAGCCCATGCACACCCATTTGGAAAAACACTAAACCCGAACCTGCCCATTTGAGACCATTAAAAATATAACCGTTCAGGTTGAAAGTAGACATGATAAGCTACAACTTGACCAAATTTGATCTCAAAACATTTTTTAGCCACTTGATCTTAGTAACCAAAGTCACAAAGCATCCTTGTCTTGGTGATTCTTAAGGATATCTGATGATATTGAGTAGTAAAATCAACTGGCTAAAAATTGAGTGTTAAACTCAAATTTGATCCACTTGTAGTTCATCATGTCTATTTTCAATCTGAACGGTCAGCATTTTTAATAATTTTAAAATATTTTGTTTAAATGAAGAATGACTAAAATCAAAATAAGTGCACACACAAATATAATGGCTAAAAGGGCAAAAAACCCAAACAAGCTGACCATTTATATAAACGGGCTCAAGAATTAGGCCCAAGCTTGACCTGACAAGCTGGCATATGTGTTCAAACCCGTTAGTTTATGACAGGTTCAAGCTGAGAAACAGCCCATCCTGAATTGAAATGAAGACAATGGAGAAATGAGCATCTTTGTTCATGATATGCTATAAAATACAGTCGAGGTTTAAGCCTACAACAAAAGGCAAGAACATGCACTAGACCTTCATGGAAGCACATGGTTTCGTATCACATTTTAGAAATATATTAAGTTTTGCACTCTCAAGATTGTTCTAGTCAAAAACCTTGTCAAAGGTGTTTTTTTCCAAAGGTGTAACCCTTTTTTCAGAGGTATTACCTTGAAATCCCGTCAAGATACAAACCTAATTTAACTCAATTTATATGTCTCACTACGTGCACACGTATTCATCATCATCATATACTAACATCCCATCTATTTGGAGTTGACTTTACAAGTTCCTCTCCTCCAATTGACCCTATCATATGTTGAGATATATTAAATTTATTTTATTTCCATTTATAGATGATATAGATTAGATTAGATTAGATCAGATCGATTGTGTACTCTCTTAATTAGGAAATTAAGATCTCCAAATATTGGGAGAGATTATCCTTTGTACCATACCATTGGTCACTCTACAGTCTAACATGTCTTTTATCCCGTCCCTCCAATGTCAGCTTCTTCTCCTAGTGCTTTCGATTCATAACTTCTCAACTCTATGCACTAGGGCCATGTTTGATATTTTCTTTTAACATGACCAAACCACTTCAAACAAGAATCTCTCAATTTCTTATCGCATGAATTCTTCACATCACTCCTATTTACACCAACATGTTACAAAAATATAATGCAATTATCCATGGTATGCTTAGTTGCACCTAGGATTCAGCACAATTTTGTGCCTCACCTAGCTCATTTTGCACCGAGGCCCTCCCCTAGCTTTTTTATTTTAGAGGCCTTTCTTTCTATAATAAGCCCATTTCTTGCAAATTTTTATAATATATATTAAATATTATAATTAAAATGAAGTGATTTTTAGTAATACTCAGTCAAAGAATCTACTTATTAGATAATATATTTGTCCATTACAAGCATACATAATGTGCTTGGAAGGTCAATTGCCAATCTTTTTGGAACTTAAAATAAGTATTACATTTTGTTAACATTGATGCAATAAGGATGACAATTTATGGAACTATACATATTTTGAAGTATCTAAATATGTATGCCTAACATAATAGGGCTTGCGCATAGAAAATGCCCCTCATGCCTAGAGGGTCCAAGATCCCTTAGCGCCTAGATTGCATCTTGCGCCTTGACTACTATGCAAGTATTAAAGCATAATAATGAAACCTGGAAATAGGGCCTCAAACTAGGTTTGACCCATTGACATGGGTTTGAAGACAAGGGGATGGCCTAGGAACAAGACCTTATCCAAATACCATTAGTTTGTTACCATGAGTCACTAGAAGTGCATATCCTGTACTGCACTATGATATATTTCCTCACCCCACAAATGTTCACTCATCGAAATACCATCAATGTTGAAGTGAAATTTCACTATTGGTTGCTGGTTAAGAAATGAAAGAAATGTCACCATTGATTGCAGTTTCAATTATCAAAAAGAAGTGTGCCAAAAAGCACCAAAAACTGCAAATCATGACTTAATTAAAATTTCAACTCATTGACTAAACACATCGGAAAAGGGTTTGAATTTGCTGCCAAGGGGTTTCCTTCAATAATTTAACAAGTGGCATGTTTTGGAGCCCATCAACCATATCAGGTAAAATGTATTTTTCAGATCTATTTAAATTTTGTTTTTTGAAAACGAATGTTTCTTGAATTTGATATAGATCTCTGACAATGGATGGATAAGCTTGAAGGCCCCCTTAAGTCTAATTCAAGAAGTACTGTTTCCAGATCAAGTCATACATTTTTGTGGCTTCAGAAAAACCAAATTCTATTTTAAAAATAAGTTTCTACATTTAAATAAAAATATTCATTTTATTTAATACGGTTAATAGGCCCAAAACATGCCACATGTCAAATGATTAAAGAAAAGCCTCCGGAAGCATTGAGGTATGTGCTGTTTGGCTTTGATTCATCAAAAAGGATGAGTTGAACTAGGGAAACCATGTCAGGTTCTTGTAGATAATCATGTATCCCTGATAACCTAGTCATCAGGTGAACTCCTAGTAGAACAACCTGGTTTGTGAACAATCACTTTAGCCTAAAGTTTTAGGTCAACCTGGTTTGTGAACAATCACTTTAGCCTAAAGTTTTAGGTCAACCTGGTTTGTGAACAATCACTTTAGCCTAAAGTTTTAGGTCATAACTCAAAATTTAAATACTCAACCTATATTTTGTAAACCACGACAAGAAGAACCTGTAGCACATTGTTAGGTGTTCATTGTTTAAAAAATAGTGCTGCTATTCAAGTCATATTACCATTTCAACATGAAGATCATTTTTGTATCAGGTATTATAAAATTTGTTTTAACCATAGTTCTATCTGAAAATGATGCTGACAACATGGTTACTGTCTTGCTCGGTCAAAATGTTCATCATGGCCTCCAATTTTGGTCAATTCTAAAATATAGCGCGCTCTATTGTAATAGGTTCCGACACCCACTTAATCGCACCCGTTATGGTCCATACCACTGGATTTGTAAGACAGGAGAGGCATCATTAAGTGAAATCATGCTTTTTTACATCTTATCAATCTACTGATGGAGATTACAGTTGGCTTGGATCAAGTAGTGAAGTGTGAAAATAAATAGTGGGATAGGGTGGTTGACGCCCTACACATGTTCTGCCAGAAATAAAAGGATATTTAATGAAAATGCTGTCATACTTTAGAGCTCAGTAGATGTACAGTATTCTGAGACGCCAAATTTCTTGTGCTTGGAGCAAATTTCTATCCATATAATTAATCTGATGAAACCTACAGTAGAAAGGTGTTGCCTATAAAGAACTGATGAGTGCAAAATAAATACATATTTTACTCTTAATTTATTATTGTCAGTACCTCATTTTATTTAATTTTATCTAATTAGTATAATTTTGTATTTTCCAGGTTTAAAAGTGAGGATGACAGAAAAAATGCTTAAATATAAAGCCTGGGCCCATTATGAGTTATTTTGGACCTCAAGCCCAATTATTGAGCCCATTAAGAAAAGCCCATGAAGAAATCCACATGTGTGAATAATATTTTCATCATCTAAAGAGGAAATTCGAAATTTAGAAGTCAATATAAGAAGATTTTCGAATTTGGCAAGTGGATTAAGGAAAGAGAAAGAAAATAAGGAAGGGAGAAAAATAAGGAAGGTTTGATACATGTTTGGTATTTTGGTCATAAATTTCTACTCCGACATCCGATTAGTTTGATTCTTTTTGTGTTAGAAAGAAGACTTCAAGAGCTATAACTTTGAAGTTTACGACTTTTCCTGATTCGGACGTTAAAAAGGTCAAAACTGAGCTGAAGATGGTATATGTGTAAAAAACGGGATTTTGCACCCACTTTCCTTATACAAATTTAGCTCCTTGCCTCTTTTAAGTCATTCCATATTTAGCACAAATCAAATCCACTCTCCATGTGTCCCTTACTTTATTTAAATCTTTGAATCCAATCCATTCATTCCACCTCCTTTCATCTATAAATACTAACCCTCTCCCATTGAGAAAACTGAACTTGGGCATTGAAGAAAAGGAGAGGAGAGGAAGAAGAGAAGGAGAAAGACTGTGGGATTTTCAATCCACATTGGGTTCTAAGGTTGGTGGATTTTGATTTCCATTGTATTTTTCTTATGTCTTTGTTCCAAAATTTCATTGATTTGTAATTTTTAATTCCATGTTTTAATTAATAAAAGAAGGTGAGATTATTAGAATTATGGTTTTCCAAATTTTGATTTTTATTATGATAGTTGAATCATTTTAGTTCTTGACTCCTCCCTTGGTAGTTAATTTGGACATATGAAATAGTTAGATCTTTGATTAACATTACTATTCTAGGTCTAAGGTTCTTTGGGACATGAAATGTTTAGATCGGAGAATTGCATGATTAATCTAGATCTAAGGTTCAGATTAATTAGGGAACTAATTTGATGAAAGACTTGAATAAGATTGAAATTTTACGTGAGATCCATGTTCTAGGCCGTTATTTTATTATTAAAATTTGGATGATAATGCCTCCTTGATTCTTTGATCCAGTTCTATTGTAAATATGTATATAGGCAATTCATCTGATGAAACCTACAGTAGAAAGGTGTTGCCTATAAAGAACCTAGACTGAAAATCAATGTTTTAAAACCCCACCCTTCTAAGCAGTTAAACCCAGTTCAACCTTGATTTTTATTAAATGTGGTTTGGTTATATCTTGGAAACTTTTCAAAGCTCAAACCTTCAAAAATCCTTAATAACACACAGTTTAAAAGGATTGGAATGATTGACCCTCAATAACCCCTAGAAGGTTTTGGACTTATTATATTTGGACTACTGGACTATTCTATTATCTATAATTATAATTAGTGTAAACAACACATTTTTATGAAAATGTGAATACTACATTTCTATAATTTATGTTTTTTGTATTTTACATTTATAAGCATATTATTATATTTTAGCCAATTTATTTAATGAATTTATCTATTAGTTAATTAATACTATTATAAGAAATTATGTTGATGTGACAAGTTTCACCGAGTTTGACCATGATTGAACCCTGGTTGAACCCTATCAAATCCAACCTTCTTCTAAGAAGGTTTCATCCACAAGTCAGTTTTTTAAACATTGCCTAATCCTTTGTTTCTTTTTTCTCGTCTATTTTAGAGACTGGTGTTCGATTCACTTGTTCATCCATTTTAAAAGCAGCACAAAGCTAGGATATTCCTACCATAGAAAGTGAAAAACAATAATGGACAAACAAAGACATTAAAGGCTAAGGAAACAAATCAATGGAACTCAGCAACTACACTAGTTTTAGAACAACTCCTTCAAATCGAACTGAGATTTTACTTAGATATAACTAATAGGATGGAAATGAGATAGGTAAAATATAGACAAACTAGTAGAGTATTATGTGACGAAAAAATCACACATCATTTAAAAGGACCATTGTATAAAACACCAGACTCACAATACTCTATAAAGACAAAGTCAAGATAATGAAGATGCTAATTCTACAATAGATGAGTGGAATAACTATAGAGAGTTAGAAATGGTCATGAGAGAGACTTTAAAGATAGCCTTACCAGATGACAGAACTAGAGAAACTTGTCAAAGGTGTGAGAAGTTACAAACTGAAAGACTTTGATCATGTTATAAAAATAGTAGACGGCTTCAGTACATAGAGTGGAGAGGTTACAAATTGAAAGCACCAGTAGGAGAGGTAAACCATTGAAAACATGGATGAAAGTGATAAAGAAAGACATGATAAATAGGATAATGGCAAATGATTTATAATAGAGTCAAATGGAAAAGTTGATCTCAAAAACCTAAACCCCAGATATATAGGATAATGGCAAATGATGATGATAGATAGTGGTGTGACAGATGTCATAGTTTACGCTAGGGTCAAATGAAAAGTAGAACTTAAAAAACGATCCCAATTAGATGGGATAAAGGCAAATATGAATAGTAACATGGTGGAGTTTTTTTTAATCCTGTTGCTCTATGACAGAAAAACATGCCTTCTACCTAACTAAAATTGTATTAGAAAAAACAGAACAGCATACCCTTTCATCCTGTCCAAAATCATCGGGAGGCACAGCTGTTGACTCTGATCTGCACTTAGCATGCACAATAGGACCCAACTGTGTCCTGTCAATGCCATCTATAGATCCATCAGGTGCATTCAAGTACACGGCCCCCTTATACATCCATTCCTCAGTTTCATCACTATAGAAGTCTTCAAAAAGCTCACCACACAAAGCACAAGTATTCTGATTTTCATCAGCTGGAACAGCCATTTCTTCATCCTCCCTTTTTTCCACAACAGCTTCAACAGGTAAAAATCCAGGAACCGCATCAGCTCCCAATGCCTCTGCACCACTGAGCCATTCCTTGGCACTTACAAACCATTTACGAGATGGATTTTGCTTTCGATTCTTAGACAAACGATTCTTAGTGACATGCCAGTCCATGTGGCTACTATGCTCCTGTTGAAACTTAAAACGCAGTCCACATGTTGTACACTGCCTAGGAAGATCAACATAGAGAGCATTTATTGCAGATTCATGCCGCACCTTCAGAAGCTCGGCATTAAACAGCTCCAATGGAATCCTGCAAAGTCATATTCACGTCATTTTCTTTGATACATTCTATATTGCCTAATCAAGAAAATTTATGAGAAGATGGATGAAGGGTTGACTAAGTGTGCATTGTATGCAACCCAAGCCATGAGTTAGAGCATTTAGATAGAACAATCTTTCATCCTTCAGGTGACACAAAATGGAAACCTCAATGACCTCCCTCTCTAATAAAAGAAAGGACATATTCTCTCAAACTTCACTGCACAAATTCAGTCAATACTTCCATAGTTTTTGAAAGCTAATGAATTTTTTTTTTTTTGAACCAGAACCATTATTCGACGGAATCCATTCGAACTGTTCGTTCAAACGAACCAAACGGTCATTCGAACAACCCAAATGGTCGTTCGAAGGATGCGGTGAGTCGTTTTTTCTTTAAAAACGAAGGGCAAAATGATAATTTCACCCGATTTTATTTTAAATTGAGTGTGTAGAGAAAGAAAACCCGGATTTCTGTATGGCTGGCCATTATTTTGCTCTTTTTTTAAAGAGGGAAAAAAGTGAAGAAAAAAAGTAATAATAAAATGGTTTTTTTTCTTTTAAAGGTGTTGCACTATGGTGAAAACTCATGGTGTACGGGTCATTATCCTTCATTACTTGGTCATCCCCTCTTCTCCTCCATATCTGTAAGTGTGCCACATTGGAGCCCTATGAATTCCCACATTGGACTTTAAGTGATCTCTTAAAGTCCACCATCAATGACCTCCACATCTACTTGATATACTCTTTCTTACTTCCCAAGACATGCTCTAAAGAGATTGAAAAGTGTCTAAATCTCTCTCTTCACAATCAATGTGGAACTCGTTTACTGTCCCAACAATATTCCATCAAGGCTCTCCGACGGATATAAAGTTGCCGACCATCCCGTCCTGCTAGGAGTCCCCCAAGTCTACATGCATTAGTCTGGAGATATTGACTTCAATACCACTTGTTAGGAATAGATATCCAGTCCAAAAGACTAACTTAATACTTGAAGTGACCTAAGTCCTTTATAAATCCCTAAATCTCTCTTTTCATCTATACATCTGATAAATATTGCTGATGCAATATATGATATATGGGTTTTTCTCTTTTGTGCAATACATGGATTCTTTTTATATATTTTTTCACCATTTGAGCCTTAAAATCAAGAGATATAATTATAATAGTGGAATCAAGTTTGTCCTAGAGCATCAATGGTCTATGAATGGTACTATTTAGCTTCTTATCTAAAATTTTCTAAACATTCAGAGCACCCAAAATCTCTTAAGCTCCCAAAATTCAATCTTGCAGTAATAGTATTCAAGTACAAAAGTTCAATCTTACATCCTTTATCAAATTAGGAGTTTTGAATTTATAATTTCTTTTGAAAAAAGGAAAAGACTTCTAGAACGTCTAAAGATTTGATGACGTGTGACAAGACTTAATCTGAAAAGCTTTCAAATGTCATGAGGTGATTGACTGAGAAAGTAAAATTATTTAATCCAATCTGATTGATTAATAAACTATTGAAATAATAACCTTATTTTAGGCAAACTATGAAGGCACTCGAATTTTCGGCCTCTAAACACTTGTTTTCAAATTTTTAGGTGAAATTATCATTTTACCCCTGCGTTTTAACTCATATAGATGAACTCCCAATTTATTTTCAGTTCGTTCGAATGAATACAGTCATCCGAACGAACACCTTAATATAATTTTCGTTCCTTCGAACGAATGTTCATTCGAATAAATGAGTCAAATTTTTTGAAAGATTGACATATATATTCGAATGAACAGTTTGGTTCATTTGAATGAAATGCCATTCATTTGAACGAATGAACAATCATCCGAACGAACTGAAATTACACTGATGTGTTCGTTCGGATGAGTATATTCATCCGAACGAACTGAAAATGAACTTACAGTTCGTTCGAATGAATATACACGGAGGGGTAGAATGGTAATTTCACTTGATTTTATGAAATTGGGTGTATAGAGATAAAAAAACCAGGTGTTTATATGGGGCGCCTTATTTTATTGTTAATTCTCTCAAGTAGAAGTGATATCAAACCCATGCATTTTAATGCTGCGTATAGTATAATTTAGTGTAATATAGCATAGTATAGTCAAAGAGAATCATTTTGAAGGATGTTCGTGTGTGACTATCTAGGTAGACCAACATTTCATTTTGTAAGAAGTGAATTGAGTTACGTTTTGTTGAGCTTAATCATCAGAGGGCTTGATCATCAGAGGTATAGTTTTGATCTAAGATATATTGTCGATTCTATCTGCACTATCGCATATGTACATTGTAATTTCATAATGACTGAAGGTTTTGGAGAATAATTTCGTAATTTCACATGATGTTTTATGTAAACTCTAATTAGGGTAGTATATATAGTAGTTTTATGAGAGAGATGTACATTGTAACGAGATCTGTCTCTTCTTTGTTTTGACATTGAATATAATGGACCGGTTTAAACAATGGACTTACCGAAAGAGAACTATGTCAAATATCTGTATTGTGGTTTAATTCTCTTTTCTTGATTTCTCTTTTATTTATTTATTTATTTTTTTTGCGATATCACTGCATATGTGGTCAAAAAGATAATTTTCTTCCAACAAATTATGTCAATCCATTAAACAACTCAATTTTGAAAGTTTTCTGAAATTCACTAAATAATGAAAAACTGATGTAAGACCTGTGTAACAAATATCTCCGATATTTTCATTTTTATCGCGAAAATATCGGCAAAATGACTTTTCCCGTTAAAAACCGGAGTTTATCACGTCTGCCGTTTTTAACGGTAAATTCCCATTAAAAACACATTTTCATCGCGAGAAACGGTAAATTCCCGTTAAAATTACAAGATTTTGCCGTTAAATTCCCGTTAAAAATGCTTGGGCCAAATATACATTTTTTTATTTCTGTTTATGGAGTTTCTCCATTGTATTAATAATAACATACTATAGCATCACATTTTTTATGCATTTGGCTTTCATAGGAGTTGAAAAGGTAAACCTGACTCTTTCAATATTGAGGCAAAAATAGATTACCTCTGATGGGGAAAATATTAAGGAATTTGTGTATAATAGGGTTTTCCAACTCTAATCATAATTGTCTTTCGAACCCTAGGAAATTCAGTTTCTTGAGTAGTTGAGTTAGAGGATTTTCTAAACTTAATAAAAATAGATTTAGTTGTATCTTTTATTGATATAGGATTTTTTGCCCTATTATATATAATCTGTTGGGACAGGCTAGAAACGAGTCTCATATTGAAAGTACAGAAAAAGATCTAAGGATTTATAAGAACTTGGGTCACTCTACCTAATAAATTAGCCTTCTGGGCTGGATACTCAATCTTGACAAATGGTTTCATAGAATTTATAAAGACTTAATCCCTCAACCTAATAGATTAGTATTTTGTGATGGATACCCATATCCTAACATAATCTAAATTTTCCTTCTCCTCTCTGGTAATTGTTTGCTTTGTAGTCTCAAGTCTCAACCCTCTCTTTCGTTTCTTGCAATCGTCCCACCTAGGGTGGTATCTCTCTCTCCTTCCTCCCTTTATTCATAAATAAATTTATACAATCCCTCCTTATTTTTTTTTAATACAACCTCATCCCCCCCCTCAAGTGAGTCATCAACCCCCTTTTTCATCTTCTACTTTAAAACAAAACACCTACTATATGAATTGAAAGTAGACTTAATAAGATACCTGTAAATTAAATTTTAACATCAAACTCAATTCTCAATCACTTGAGCTTAAAGGTCGAAATCATCAACCATCCATAAAAATTGAAGGACGTTTAGTGATTTCGGCCATTAAGATTAAGTAGTTGAGAAATGAGTTAAAGGTTGAAATTTGGTCCAATCGTAGCCTATTAGATCTATTTTCAATTAATATGATTGACTTTTTTTTAATAAAACAAATAAAAATTAAGAAAAAAAAATCAATTAATGGAATTAGTAAGTTTCTTCAACTAAAGGTTGCTACTTTGCTAGAGCTCTTTTCTTTTTCTTATTTTGCTTTACATTTTTCTTTCACTTCTATCCTTCTACTTATTTTTTCATGCATCTTTATACTTCATCTTCCTTTTTCTTTTTCTTCATCTTCACTTTTTTATTTTAATCTTAAATATTTTTGTATTTTGTTAGAAAGATCATGATTAGATCAAATAGTGCTTCAATATGATATTCAAATCTATAATTGTTTATAATTTGCATTTTTTTTGAAAAATAAGATTTTTATAAATTGCAGTCATTTTTATTTTTTATTTTTAAATACATAGAGTTTGGATTTTAGATGAATCATATGCTAACAAATGATTCTGCAAAAGGGCAATTTAAAACTTGAATAACCACTCTACATACAATAATTTTCTTAATAAAACCAATTCTTATACTACCTTTATACAAATATTAAAGTCCATAACAATAAATATTTATACAGTGCAAAAATAGCATTGGTGATAACGACTTGAATAAATAGCCATTATTATTTCCATGAGAAGCCAGGCCCGATCAAACTGAGATTTCTCTCGGGCCGTGCATTCCACATTTTCTCCATTCAAAAATGCCTCAGGAATTCCCGCACCGTTTAAATTGTACTCATGTGAATGCCTGTTAGAGGGAAAAATCTTTTAAGGGCTTTTTCCCATTTGGAGACCCTTTTTAAAAAGTTAAATCACTTGTATATATTTGTATTTTTAAAATTTAAATCAGATTTTCAAATGGAAAAAATCTCTTCTGAGACTTTTTCCCTAATAATGTTGGATTTCAGTAAGCTCAATCCTCAATGGTTCACTTGGACAAAGAACCAAGAATGCCTTTCTCTTTCTAAATTGGATAGGTTCCTTATCTCAGCCAATTGGGAGCATTTTTTCAACTTCTTCCATGAAGCACTTCTTAAGCCCATCTTGGACCATATCCCCTTTCCAATTTGAAAACATGTGGACGGAGGATGGAGTTTTCTAGAAGAAAGCTTCTTGGTGTTCTAAGCAGAAACTCAAATGGGTCGGGTCGAGTTTTAATAAACTCAATCTAATCTGTGTCAAAATTTATTAAACTCAAATCGATCCAACCCAAATTGCTCACCCGAATTACTCGACATGACCTGACTTAACCCAAGTGCTGGACTGAACCGACCCGACCTGAGTTTCAGCCCTAATCACTAATGTTTTATAACTTGGTGCACTTATTTCATGTCAAATTGATTTTAAATTTCTCAATCCAATCCGACCTGAATTTCATATGGGTTTTTTTTCCTAACCATACCCAAATTTCATACAGATTTCTTTCCCAACGCAACCCGAAATATACAAATACATAACTCAAACCCACTGATTTTTTAGGTCGAGTTATATGTGTCAAGTTAAAATCCGTCCCAAGTTTCATCCCTAATGGTCTTCCTTTTCGTTTCACTAGAAAGCAAGTCATGTCTTTTGGTTGAAGGTTGAAGCCATGAAAGTGCAAGAAGATCTTGCCTCTAGATGCATCCTTGTCTCCACCATTGATGCTAACATATTTTCATTAAAAACTATATTTTCATTGTTTGTTTGAATTATTATAAAAATTACATAAGACAAAAATTCACAAATTTAGATGACATCAAATGAAAAGTGGTAAAACAAATTGGTCTAGGTCCATGGTACATGGATCCATGCTCAATTTCCACTAGATAGAGTGAATCATGCTTCCAAAGACGGTACATGGAACACAGTGGATGAATTTTGCAATTCTTATCTCTAAATATTGCAAGATCTAGAAAATGGAAGTGATAAGACCGTGTAACACATGCTACATAGAGCAAGTACTAAAACATAACGAGGTGTAGGTGCCAACATAAAGAGTTAAAGACAAATTCCAGTTCTTAACTTTTTATATCTCCAAATAAGTACAAGATTGGCAAGCATGTGATATAACGTCGCGAACTATCTCATTCGGCTAGGAGATTCTGAGTTCACATGCTATGGCATGGGTACCTAGCTCTGATACCATTACTCTGTTTGGACCGGGCTTCTGGCCCAAAAGACTAGCCTGATAGGTGGAGTGATCCAGTCTCTTATACGTCTTCAGTTTTTCCTTGTTACAATCGATGTGGAACTCTCATTCACACTCCAACACTTCTTTAAATTTCTATTATTTTTTTAAGAGATCAAAGTTACGTATCAACTCAATTCTATACAGCTCTCTTTCATTCTAAGATAAAATTTCTCTCTCGCTCGCTTTTATATATATTTATTTATTTTCTTGTTTTATCTTTTCTATGTTTTATCTTAAACTCTCACAAGAGCCCCTCTCTCTTTTGTTTTCTTCTATCCTTAAGTTGTTCTCTTGCTTTCTCTAATTTTAGAAGAGTTCTCTTCACAATATAATAAAATGAAGTATCAACTCAAGTAACTCAATCACAAAGAAATCTTATTTTCAATTCAAGAGTACATTGAGTGGGTGATTGGTAATCAAGGAACAAGGAAATCAAGAAGAAATTTTCCACTGTTTAACTAGGGTTTCTAGGATTTGCTTAGATATTGAGATCTTAAGAAGCAGCATCAACTGAGGTGGTTGATTATGTTCATTTTCCCTTGTAACATTTTTAAATGGGAAAGGCTTCATAGTTGATTGCAGGCTATGTTGTACAAATTTTAAATTTATAACTCGCAAGCGCACGAACCATTAGATAGTATAGCGATTGAGTGCGAGGTCGAACCCATCGGAACTTAGGAAAATATATCCGTGAAAAACATACCACTGAATATATAAATCATAGAAATAAATCTTAAACATGAGATTAATTCTCTAATCTAGGAAACCTAATGTTAATTTAGAAACATTCTAAAAATAGAAAACATTGTCTAAAATTAGAAACCATATCTAAAACTAGAATTTAACAATGAAAGAGATCTAATTTTAATTAAGATGGTGGATTTGATCTAAAAATTATAAATAATCTTAACTTAACTTAGAACACAAAACTAAGATGCAATTAATTAATTAACCAACCTAGTTCCACAATTTTCAAGAATTTTGAATTTTAAAATAAAAATAAAACCTAAAATTACCTTTGTACATATTTACAATGGAACTGATCCAAGTAAATCAAGGAGGCATTATTTTCCATATTTTAAAAATAAAACAAAGGCCTAGAATACAGAGCTCACGTAAATCACCAATCATGCATTCAAATTTTTCATCGATAAATATTCTAACAATTAAATCCATGGATTTTATTAAATTAAAAATCTCAAATTAAACCTTAGAATGAATAGAATTTAAACTTCATCTTCAAATCTAAAATATTTCATCGCACTCTTAAAATAAGAGCCTTAGATCGAAGAATAAAGTCTATTCAATCTAAATTTTCATCACATTTAATCTGAAATAATTAAAATAAATCCACACGTAAACTTAATTAAAGAATAAAAATAAAATCAAATAATCATCATACATAAATTGAATAATTGGAAAACCATAGACTAAATTTTTCATCACGCCTCAATTTCATTTATGAAACATGAATTTAGAATTACATATAAACGGAATTTTAAAGAAAAAGAAATACAAGAACACAATGCAAGAAATAATAAAAATAAAAATAAAACCAACCTAAGACTCTTGCCGTGTCTGATTTCCTTCTTATCTTCCTTTCCAATGCACAGAGTTAATTCTTCTTAACCAGGTTTGAATTTCTCTTGTGGAGGACCCTTGTATTTATAGTGCTGGGAATAGCTAAGTTAAGCAAGCCATGGGACCCACTCAATCCAATTTTAAATCTCCAGGATCGGCAGCCACTATTTCGTTGGGTGGATTTTTAGAAACCCATCTCCTGCTTTCTTTTCTCTGTCAACACTGTGAAGACAAAAGGATTTGCACAACTGACTTGCTTTCCACTTTTCATCCAGATGATAACTCTTCCACCATACCAAGCTTCCTTTCCAATCTTCTCTCTTTCCATTCTCTGCTCTTCTATTTCTTTCATGGCTTTTCTTAAACAATGAAGCCGTGACTCTCTCTCAGATCAATGGATTGTAACAATGCATATACAACAGTCCTTTTCTTTTCTTTTTCTTTACCTTTGGAAATAATCAGCCACCGTCCCTCTGTTTGCTTGCAGTTAAATCTGGCAACGACATAAGATATCCACCACCCATCCTCCTCTTATTTCCATTTTGATTTTTCCTGACCTTATTCTTAACTCATTGGCTAATATGTTGTTTCTCTTTCTACAGGATTCTTTTCCTCAACTAAAGCTGCTCTGTTTTTTTTCTTGTTTTAGTTGCTTCTTGATTTCTCTCTTTGCAAGGGACGGTACACAGATAGGACAACAGCTCCTCCTTCCACGCTGGCTGCTGTCTCTGTAAAATCTGATGTATTTTCTTTAAAGTTTATTGCTGGTTCATGCAGTTCTTCATCTTCTTTCTTCTTCAATGCTCTGCTTCAATTTGTACCGAGCTGCTGCATCTCTTTCTTTTTTGCAACTTTCTTCCTCTCATCTTGGGATAGTCCTCTTCTCACGCAGAGTTAGTCATCACTTAGACTTTGATGGGACTCAATGCATGCTTAACAATTCACCAACCTAACAAGACATAAAAATACACTTAATTAGATAAAATTAATTAATATAATATATTAACAAATATAATTTTAGAATATATAATATATTACAATAATAATATAAAATAAACAAAATTTAATAACTAACTAATCCAATATTAAAGGGTAAAATTATCATTTTTCAGTGCTTATCAAATACCTCCAAACTTAGATTTTGCTAGTCCTCGAGCAAAACTAAATTAAAAATTAAAACAAGATTAATCCTAATCTACACCACTTTCGCTGGTACTCTCGATTGCATTTAGCATATGCAGTAAGCCTTTAAGCCCCTAGCTCACCACTAGTGAACGAGTTATAGTCTCGTGAGATCTTTCAGTGATGATACCCACAAACATCAAATTTCAGCAAAAATATATTAACAAAAATTTAAACAGCATACAACTCCAAATTTATTTTACAAAACTTATACCCGGAGTGTAGTGTGTGATATAGCCAACATTAGCTTAACCTTATTTTTCAAAATACACACAAGTTTTGCAACCACCAGCTGAAAATGCGCTTTGACTCCGAATCTCACTAGATATATCTCTCAGAAAGACTTTTGGACAGAGATTGGGCTAAATTTCTCTCAAAAGTATATGTGAGCGGAATAATTTATCAAATGCAAATATCTCACATATTTATCATCAAAGAACGACTAAGATCAAATAAAAACATAGATCTCATGAATGGATGTCATTTTCCTGAGAACGTTGAATCAAACACCATAATTCTTCTTTATCTATTCTCCACTAAAATACCATATTACACTTAAGATCGTTAGGACTTCTAATAGGACAAAATGTGGCTTAGGACCGGGTCATATCAAAGAAGGATAAAAAGACTCTAAAATTAATATTTTGAACAAAAAAAGTAGAGGTCTTCAAAATTTTCATTGCGATTCTTTTTCCTCTATTTTTCTTTAAGCACTTCAGAAACGTCATTTTTTTTTCTATATATATATTCTCTTTTTTTTCACATCCATCTTTTGATGTATAGATGTTCCCCTTCTCAATTTTTTCTCTTTTTTTTTTTTTTTTTTCCTTCATCATTTTTTTTTTTGATAATTTTTTTTTTCAAATGTCATATTTTTCTTAGAGTACCATCCCAATAACAATCATCTCTAACCTTTCTTGAGTCCTTAGAATTGGTCATAGATTTTTCAATGTAGGCTCAAACTCCACAACCGGAGTTGGGTATAGATAACATGGTTAATCAATAAAAATAGGCTAAATTTACATTCAAAACTCAAAAGTGGGAACTAACATGATAATATATGACCAAAAATAGGTAGGGTTGAAAGGTTCAAACGATCCAACATAATGGCCTATATCACTTTCTAAGCTTCATATGAATATTTAATTGTTGCAAATAAATTCAGAAAAATTTCTGGCGTAAGAATCCAATTTTGGTGTCGTTCTCAGTATTTGATCGAAACAAAGAAATAATGAGATCTTACGACAAATAATAATACGTACATCAAAGAAAAAAGAATTACTTATAACCCTCAGAAAAATAGAATGGCTCAAAAGCTCTCTGGGTCATAAGTCTCCACTGGTATTCCTCCAGTGATCACTTAACTCATGAATATTTATCTTTTCCAAGCTGACATTAATATGGCTAGTGTAAAAGTTTTCCAAGCATAAATTTAATAAAATTCAATTGGAAAAGCATGATATAAAAATTTTGATCCACATATAAATGCTGAAAAATCAAAGATTTTTTTAATTTTAATTTTTTTTACTCAAAAACAAAACAATTTTTTTTTCAAATTGACTCTAAAATGGACACAAGACTGAAAGTAGACACAGTGTAACCCCCTAATACCCCCAAACTTAAATTCAACATTGTCCTCAATGTTCCCTAATCTACAGTGATCAGTTGTAAATTAGAAGAAAATATCAGAATAGCACAACTTCAGTTCAGTAAAAAAAATACCTGAGAGGGCTCTCTTTATTCAAAACCTGCAAAAACAAATAGACAACAAAAACAAAAACAACAAAGACACTACATTGACTGAAAAGCACAAAAACTGACTCAACAAAAGTAAAAACCTAAACTAGTCCAACATCAACACAAACACATATTGACTCACAGACAAACTCAACATAGACTCAGAGACACACACAAAATGCAAAAACCTAACCTAGACAGACTGAACACAATGAACATACGGACACAGAAAAACTCAAACTCAGACATAGAATGACTGGTAGATGGATGAATGGGTGGATATGGATGGGTGTACCTTCCTATCAATCCTGGTGAGACGTTTGAACCACATGCTGACCCTTGGGGTTCGGGATAGGCTGACTAGGGAATTTGCCTTTCTCCCTATCTCCTATCACGGTGGCTAACTGTCCAAGCTATGTTTCAAGCTTGTGCATAGCTTGCTGGGTGGACTGTATGAACTGTTGCAACGTATCCTCAAGAGAGGGCTTACGTTGTTGAGATGGACCGGACTGATAGGATGGATTTGGCTAGGGTGGATGATTTGGAGGTGGATGGTATGGTTGGTTGGGTGGTTGATACTGGGGAGGTTGATATGGTTGGCCTTGATATTAAGGAGGTCCTTGACCTACTGGAGGTTGATTCTGACGCCATGAAAAATTTGGATGATTCCGCCTATTAGTATAGTGGTAAGTATTCCCGCCTGTCACGTGGGTGACCCAAGTTCGGTCCCCGGCAACGGTGCCAAAAACTTGTTGTGTAAATTTTAAATTTATAACTCGCAAGCGCACGAACCATTAGATAGTATAGCGATTGAGTGCGAACTCGAACCCATTGGAACTTAGGAAAATATATCCGTGAAAAACATACCATTGAATATATAAATCATAGAAATAAATCTTAAACATGAGATTAATTCTCTAATCTAGGAAATCTAATGTTAATTTAGAAACATTCTAAAAATAGAAAACATTGTCTAAAATTAAAAACCATATCTAAAACAAGAATTTAACAATGAAAGAGATCTAATTTTAATTAAGATGGTGGATTTGATCTAAAAATTATAAATAATCTTAACTTAACTTAGAACACAAAACTAAGATGCAATTAATTAATTAACCAACCTAGTTCCACAATTTTCAAGAATTTTGAATTTTAAAATAAAAATAAAACCTAAAATTACCTTTGTACATATTTACAATGGAACTGATCCAAGTAAATCAAGGAGGCATTATTTTCCATATTTTAAAAATAAAACAAAGGCCTAGAATACAGAGCTCACGTAAATCACCAATCATGCATTCAAATTTTTCATCGATAAATATTCTAACAATTAAATCCATGGATTTTATTAAATTAAAAATCTCAAATTAAACCTTAGAATGAATAGAATTTAAACTTCATCTTCAAATCTAAAATATTTCATCGCACTCTTAAAATAAGAGCCTTAGATCGAAGAATGAAGTCTATTCAATCTAAATTTTCATCACATTTAATCTGAAATAATTAAAATAAATCCACACGTAAACTTAATTAAAGAATAAAAATAAAATCAAATAATCATCATACATAAATTGAATAATTGGAAAACCATAGACTAAATTTTTCATCACGCCTCAATTTCATTTATGAAACATGAATTTAGAATTACATATAAACGGAATTTTAAAGAAAAAGAAATACAAGAACACAATGCAAGAAATAATAAAAATAAAAATAAAACCAACCTAAGACTCTTGCCGTGTCTGATTTCCTTCTTATCTTCCTTTCCAATGCACAGAGTTAATTCTTCTTAACCAAGTTCGAATTTCTCTTGTGGAGGACCCTTGTATTTATAGTGCTGGGAATAGCTAAGTTAAGCAAGCCATGGGACCCACTCAATCCAATTTTAAATCTCCAGGATCGGCAGCCACTATTTCGTTGGGTGGATTTTTAGAAACCCATCTCCTGCTTTCTTTTCTCTGTCAACACTGTGAAGACAAAAGGATTTTTAGAAACCCATCCAGATGATAACTCTTCCACCGTACCAAGCTTCCTTTCCAATCTTCTCTCTTTCCATTCTCTGCTCTTCTATCTTTCATTGCTTTTATTAAACAATGAAGCCGTGACTCTCTCTCAGATCAATGGATTGTAACAATGCATATACAACAATCCTTTTCTTTTCTTTTTCTTTACCTTTGGAAATAATCAGCCACCGTCCCTCTGTTTACTTGCAGTTAAAACTGGCAAAGACATAAGATATCCACCACCCATCCTCCTCTTATTTCCATTTTGATTTTTCCTGACCTTATTCTTAACTCATTGGCTAATATGTTGTTTCTCTTTCTACAGGATTCTTTTCCTCAACTAAAGCTGCTCTGTTTTTTTTCTTGTTTTAGTTGCTTCTTGATTTCTCTCTTTGCAAGGGACGGTACACAGATAGGACAACAGCTCCTCCTTCCACGCTGGCTGCTGTCTCTGTAAAATCTGATGTATTTTCTTTAAAGTTTATTGCTGGTTCATGCAGTTCTTCATCTTCTTTCTTCTTCAATGCTCTGCTTCAATTTGTACCGAGCTGCTGCATCTCTTTCTTTTTTGCAACTTTCTTCCTCTCATCTTGGGATAGTCCTCTTCTCACGCGGAGTTAGTCATCACTTAGACTTTGATGGGGCTCAATGCATGCTCAACAATTCACCAACCTAACAAGACATAAAAATACACTTAATTAGATAAAATTAATTAATATAATATATTAACAAATATAATTTTAGAATATATAATATATTACAATAATAATACAAAATAAACAAAATTTAATAACTAACTAATCCAATATTAAAGGGTAAAATTATCATTTTTCAGTGCTTATCAGGCTACAAGACCTCTTAAATAAACAGGAAATCTAGATGGATTATTCACAACAACGAATTTCCTTTAGTTTCTATCTATCTAATAAATGACCATGATACATAGACAATGGTAAAATGAAATAGCAGTTTCGACTCACCAATTAATGGCCGTTATCATATCAAAGATAAATAAATTATCATAAAATAAAAACCTTTGGACTCCCCTAGATATCATGAGTAAATGGTCGTTCCAATCTAAGCATTTTCCACTTATTATTACAAAACAGAGGCTGTGAGTAGGGGTGTAAACAGACCTGGATCCGGCCCGTGGACCGTCCGACCCGGTCCAATAAATTAGCATACAGGCCAGATCCTAAGGTCTACAGACTCGGACTCGAACTGTCTGTTTAATTTTAGATGGGCCGCAGACAGTCCGCGAGCCCGTCGGACTATCCGCGATAGAGTCTTTTAGTCGTTCTTTACTCTATACTTCGAAAATCAATCAAAATTTTTTGGATATCTCTCGGAAACCCTAAACTCCTCTTTACTCTTCCTTTCTCCTTCTCCCTATCGTCTCTCTGCTCGGATTTCCCGACTTTGCGGGTGGAGTCTTCTCTTCTTCTGTCTCTTGTTTGGGTGGATTCCCAGTTCTATTCCTGTTCTCTCTTCTTTCCTCTTCCTCTTTTTTTTTTTGCATAATCCAGTCAGACGACCGTTCATCCTTGCCGCCAAGAGTTGCCACCATATGTAGCTCTTCTCCACCTACTGCTGTATGGGCATCTTCCAGCATTATTCTTTGATCAACATGTTGAGTGTTTACTAATTTTTTTTACTCTCCTTTTGGGTGCTTTTAATATATTATATTTTACCATTTAAAAATAAAAATAAAATATGCCACTTGTTTTAAATAAAAATTGAATCCAGCAAGAAACACCAAAAGTAGGAGTTGAGTGACTCTAGATAATAGAGAAGTGATGTGTATGTAGGAACTAGGAACCAAATAGAGATTTCTTCCCGTCATTTGCATGGGTAGATGTTTTGACAGGGTTGGACGGTAAGCTCAAAAGGGTTGCCGGCGTCATTGATGCTTTCCTTGGTCAGGTGATTGAGGACCATAGGACTCGAAAAATGGACGGTGGAGATGCGACTGAGCATGGCGACTTGGTGGACGTGCTGCTCCATTTGTAGAAGGATTCAAAGCTTGACATCCAACTCACTGATGATAACATTAAAGCCATCGTCTTGGTTGGTTCACTCATTACTTCCCCCCTTCTTTACTTTCACACTTACGAATGGCCTTTGATATATCGGCCAATACGAAACGTATCAGCCGATATCATATTGTTATTAAGCACCGTCTAATATTGGCCAATACATATTGTATCGGCCGTATAGCCTTCATATCAGCCGATATGAGCGGTATATTTTTCTTTTTTTAAATCAAAACAGTGATGGACCCAGGTCAAAATATCGGCCGATATCCACCGATATTTACATTTTCAATTTTTTTTTAAAAAACAATTTCTTTTCATTTTAATTTTTTAATTTAGAAAAAATAAAATAATACCGATATTAAAAAAAACAAAAAAAGGAGAGAGAATCATATCTACCGAATTATTGGCTGGGGCATTTTTTGCACCCCTGCCTGTAAGTAAGCCTCGATCCAGCTTGGATCCAACTGGGTCTCATCCATCCTATGGATTAGGCCCTGACCTTTTGATCCAACTGGGTCTGGCCCAGTTCAGTTTCAATCTGATGGATTCATTGGCTTTCATTCATGCTGGATCTAGAGCCATGGACTTTAGATCGACAGGCTCATGTGTTAAAATCTTGCATACGATCTCGATTTTCCAAAGGCCGAGTATCGTATCAGCCGAAAGAAAAGAAAATCGGACAATATGGCTGAAATTTCAGTGAGATCTCGGTTGAATTTCGGTTAATTTATTTATTTATGTATAAAAAAATATCGGTTGTAGGTCCGGGCCAATATCTCGGCAGATATTTATGTTAGCTTCCCCTCCCTTTGGAACAAGTAGATTTTCTTCCGACCCAAATCCCTTGTCAGCTTGTTTGGCTCTTTTTAAATAATTTTAAAGAAGTTCATATTTTTATTACCACAGTTATTAAATTGAGTCAATTTTTGTTTAAAAAATATATTTAATCATAGTAGAATAACATAAATTTAGAAATTACAACACTCATTTTGATAGGAGTAAAAGGGTTAGAGTGACGGCGAGAACTCACTTCAAGAAGCGAGAGTCATGAGTTCGATTTCTACTCTGTTCCAAAAGGACCTCGTAGACATAAGTGGTGTATGTTCTAACTTCTAAGAGATCTGAACAACTTAATTATAAAAAAAAACTTATCTATTTCAGTTTATTTGTCCTTGGATAATTTGATAAATAGGAAAAGAGAAAGGCAAGAATATTATAAAGATCATGATACCTATGTTTTTTAATATTAAAATATTAAAATTTTAAAATAGAATCTTATTTGGATCCTCGTCTCCTCATAAATGATTGTCAATTCATTATTGAGATGAGAAGGAAGGGGAAATCATTTCCTCCTCTCAATTGATCACTAATTATTAAGTCTACATTATTCTTAGATAAGATATTTAAATATTTTACACAAAAAATCTTTTAATTGATTATTTTAATTCCACAAGGTAAATTTTATATATTATGTCTTTAACTATAATACCCTAGATTTTTCTATATATCAATTCACATGAATTTATCCATATTTACGAAATTTCCATTGTGATCTATTTAATATGGATTTAAATGGGTAAGGTGTTGGGCCAATGGTTCAATCAAGACCCAATGGTTGGTAGTTTTGTTTACAAGACAAATAAATGGATGAGATGTACTCAAACGGGTCAAGATTTGTAATTGAGTCAAATTTTGATAAATGGGTCAAAATGGCCAAAATGGGACTCATTGGGTCGCGGTTGACATGTTTGATCATTAGTTAGGCTTAAAACTTAATTTGGTTAAGATGAATTAAATAATTGAGTTTGGATTGAGTGGAAATAAATGATGGAGTTTCGATGGAGTTGAATTTGTTGGTTGAGTTAGATTAAATGATGGAGTGGGATTAAATGGTAGAGTTACATTAAATGGTTGAGTTGAGTAAAGTGGTGAGTTACATTAAGTGTGAGTGAGGTGTGTAAATGAAAGGTGAGTGGGTAGATTTCAAAGTTTCAAACGTTGGCTGCATTGATACTCCATGCATGTAACTTCTAAGTTAGAAATAAGTGATAATGGCGTTACATGGAGTTACAAAGATGAGAGGGGTATTTCAAATTCAAGTTTATTTGCACGTTGGAAATGGTATAAGAGTTTATTGTTTGGGTCTTCAAAAAGACAGCCAATGGGGAGACAGTGAGGCACATGGAGTTTCATTTTAAGATGAAACTCCCATATAGGATATGAATGAAGGTTGGCTGTTACATTAGGCTAACAAATACTAGCCGTTGGTGTGGGAGTTTCATTTCCATATGAAACTCTCACATCTAATGGTAATGTGAGACCTTAATGAAAGGGGGGGTGGGGGTTACACCAACGACCATCCATGAGAGACGTTGGATGCTTGGGGAGGTTTCATTTTCATGGATGAAACCCCCGAGTAACATAAAGGTTTTTTTTATTAAGGTGAGGTGAGTTACATAAGGTTAACCTTGGGCTGAATTTGATTAGCCAAAAGGATTTCATTTTCTATCACCATCTCTTCCTCACTTGGACGTCCTCTATCTTTCTAAACCAAGAGCAGCAGCTGGTTGCTCATTTCAATTAGTCCTTGGGTAATCCTTTCATCAAGACAAAAATCAGCAAAAGGGTTTTGTCAACAAGGTTATCAATTTCATTCAAGACCAAAGTTCCCTTTCTCTCTCTCTCTCTCTCAAATCCTTGTCACCTGGCTGAAGTATTCCAAGGAGGTTGCAGCAAGGGTAATCTCAGTTAAGAGAACAAGAAGGTAGACGGAAGGCTAAGGAAGGAGTCAAAGAACCAAAGGAGACGCGGTAGTGGTAAGTGGACTATGAACCTTGACAAATAAGTTGGTTAAGGGATGTGATCCGGCCATTGTGTGGCCAGATCCATCAATGGTTTAGATTAGGTATTATGCTGTCTTGAAATAACAAAATATGGACCATAGGGTTCGGTCCCTTGGGATGGCCGAACCCCATGAGAAAACTTGGTGATTTTTATGGTGTTTGAAAGACAAAATCCATATTATGAAATGGAGGTTTTAAAGGATTTTTAAATGGAGATAAGCTTGCTGTTTTGAACCAGTTATGGATGGCTGAATCATGTGGTTTTCATGGTTAAAGTATGGAGTCTCATATGTATATAATTGATGGAAGTATTGTGTTAAGAGAACCACATGGCCGAACCCCATGGACTATTTTTTATGGCATGTTTGGGGTAAAATCATATTGGAAATCTAAGATGTGTTTAATACTTTTGATTAAGGAATTATCTAGACTTAGTTATGGAGTTGATATTAAGTTTATCAACCATGATATTAGATGGAAGGTGGGGATACAAATCAGTTTGGTGAGGTTCGGCCATGTAGTATGACCGAACCCCACTAATGATGATTGATGGATTGGGTGGTTAGTGTAATGGATGTATGAAGGATTTTAAAGGACCAAATAAAGATGGTGAGGTTCGGCCATGTGTATGGCCGAACCCCACTAAGGTGGTTTGGTGTTGGACTTTGAATTTTAAGGAAAATTAAGCAAAGAGTTGTATGGTGGCATTATTGTAAATTATGGATGAAATGATCAAAAATAAAATGATCATGTGATTGGATAAATGGGCCAAAACCAAAGTGGTAAGGTTCAGCCATAATGTATGGCTGAACCCTACCGAGGATCATTTGGAGGATTTGGTTATTTGGATGCTTATGGGTTAAATAAAAAAGACCAAAGTTTTAAATGGGTGAGGTTCGGCCATGGGTATGGCCGAACCCCACAAAGTGGATTTTTGGGACTTAGACCAAGTTGGAATTACATGGATGAATGTTAATTTGCTGCTATGTAAATAAGGTATTGGATTTGCTAGAACGGTGTACAAGTCGTGAACGGGAGATGGTACAAAAGAAGAGTCAAACTAAGTGATTTGGCGTAGGTTTCCTACCTTGTTGTAACCACATATGTTATTTGCTGTTTTATGTTTATTTGAATAAGTTATTTGAATGAAATGTTATATTTACAAATGGCATGTTTGCATAGATATCTCATGCATGGCATGGGATGATGGTGTTGTAACCAGAGGCCACACTCCGTCGGGGCGTCCGAAAAACCACTGTGGGGTACCTTGACGATGAGAATACCGTCAAGAGGAGGCTATGTAGAATGGTGATGGGTGGGACTCATTACATGTTCATTGCATACATAGCATGTTTTATGGAATTTTGACACACATGATTATTATATTATTTGCATGTTTTTATACTAACCTTGTGGTAACCCTATTCGGAAACACTACTGGGTGCGTTGATCTAACGCCCTATCTATATCCTTAGTGGATGACGCAGGAAAAGGGAAGAACGAGGATCGAGAAGAAAATCAAGCACAAGAGCTTGGGCATTTTGAATGGATATGAATGGACTTTGAATGGACTGTTTATGGACTTTATATTTAAGTCATTTGGACAATGTAATTTGATAATTAGTTATGTTGGCATGTAATAATGTAGTTAAGTAGTTACTATGGTTTGATTTATTTGGATGGTTTGGAATGAATGGTAGACTAAGGTTTTTAGTAATATTGGAGAATTTGATATATACTTTGCTATCTTAAGTTATAAATTGAGCAGTCATAGGATCTATTATAATCTCAGTTAGATTAAGACTAAGTATTTTCCGCAAGTTTATTGTACCATGTGTGGATCGATTCTTATGGACTTAGTCCATACGCACATGGGCTTGGCCAGTTAAGGGTAGGATTTTAGAAGTCCGAACTTAACTCGCGTCGTGACATCCCACCCCGATAACTTGGTTGATTATTATATTTAAAAAAAAAATAAACTTTGATTTATTAAAGTGAAAAGGCGGGCTGTTACATTAAC
Source organism: Chimonanthus salicifolius (assembly GCA_013350335.1). Classification (NCBI taxonomy): domain Eukaryota; kingdom Viridiplantae; phylum Streptophyta; class Magnoliopsida; order Laurales; family Calycanthaceae; genus Chimonanthus; species Chimonanthus salicifolius. The sequence continues at coordinate 68,320,869 of CM023539.1, read as the reverse complement.
ATCCATGACAAAGGGGCTTCTCATATCATACAAAAGTGGTCTGGGCCAAGCCAGCAAGTGTCTAGTACTTTTTTTTTGGGTAGCGATCCTCTCACGGGTATTTTGTGTAACAAGACACGGGATTTAATGTATTGCCCATTTTACCCTTCCATTGCCGTACAAAATCATTTAAAAAAAATTCAGTGATCCGGTTAGTGATTCGATTTCAGTGATCTGATTTGCTATTCTGTATGAAAATTCAGTCTCACTTAGATAAATTTCAGTGAGCCGGTCAGTGAACCGATTTACATCGCAGCGAAAGGGTCAGTGATCCGGCGAGCCGATTCAAGGGCAAAATGGGTAATACAGTAAAACCCGTGTCGGATTACACAAAACTCCCGTCGGAGGATTGCTACCCTTTTTTACTTTTCAAGCCTTATATGGTTCCCATTTTGTCTTTGAGAATCTTCTCTAACATATAGTCCTTTGTTTTGCTCCTTTGGGGACTCATTTTATACTTATATTTTTCTCTCTGGCTCAAGCTAGGTTTTTCTCTGTGCCCTTTGTTTTGCCCCTCTCGGGGTGCTGTGTATTATCTTTGAAATGTTCTTTTCCCCCTTTTTATTGAATGAATCTTACCCAATCATTAAAAAAAAAAACCAACAAGTGTCTAGTACATCTCTTTCTACTTCTCAAGCCTTATATGCAACCCAAATTCATCATGCTAAACACAATATTCTAGCTTGGTTTTTTAGCAAAATATGAGGGCACTCGGTGTTAATGTGTTATAATATATTTATGCAGAGCATTTCTGAGCCAACTGCATACCCAGAACCTAGGCCCAGATCAACCCAAAGAGCTTTGGAGTTTGGACTACCTAGGCTCATTGACCAAGAGCCATGACCAGTTGGCCACTCTATCTATATGGGGGACTAGCATAAAGGGTAGGAGAATATCAATAATTAATTTCAAATCATAAAAAAAAGCCCTCTCTTTTACATGTTCTTAAAAAGGATAATGATATTTACCCATTGTTTTTTACAATAAAAAAAAGGTTACTATACTTGTCTTTTCATCAATTTGTCATCGTGTAATTGGTGAAAACATACATAGACATTGTCATTCAAATCCTCAATGACATGACAAAAGATTCATATGGCTCTTCTTTTTCTTTACAGGACTTGTTCAGTGGAGGAACAGAAACCACATCTACAACAGCAAAATGGGCCATGGCACAGCTAATGAAAAAATGGTATCGGCCGAGATATATTTCTCTCTCCTTATTATTATTTTTTTTTTAACAAAAATCGCTGATATGATGCGGCCGATACAAATATGATAAGGTTGTTAAAATCGTATTTTCATGTCGGCCGAAACTTTGATGGAGTGAATTTACTTATTTGACATGTATTAATTGATAACACCACAAATTGTATGGTGCCATCGCGCCATAAGTCTAAATTAACACACCTGAATGCCTCACACACACCGAATCAACCAATTAACAAAGCCTATGTGGGTCCAATAAAAAAGTATCTAAAATAATATGCATCGTTCCTTTCCTTATGCTGTGATTTTGGTAAGTCGACACATCTGCACTGTATTTATTAGGATGGTAACAAATTTATTGAAATTTTTAAAATTTAAATATGATTTATTAATTTCTTTTTAATATGGATATCAATACTTTATATTGGAGGTGAGACTAATCCCATAAATATGTATAAACCTCCCAATCTAATTTATACACACTGATTTAGTAGATAGGGATTTATCGTATAAAGAGAGACCCGAAGGAATTAAACGTGAATCAAATTCAAGACCTCACTTTAATATGGACATCAGGTATGTAATCTCCAATTGTTTTTGTTGTTTGTTTTATTAGGCCTGAATTGAGGGCCTTTTTCTTCCATTTGTTTCTTGGGCTATGTGGCCCTTAATTATTCTGGGATGTCTTTGATTGCCTTCGTGCTGGGTGATAAGCACAGAAAAATGACTATTTTACCTTTATATTTGGACTAGTTAGCCTCGTGTTTTGTGTGTTTTTGGATATAATTAATGAGATTTTGGACGTTTTGCAGGTTTAAAGGGAAATGCAAGATATGAGACTTTAAAAGGGTAATTTTACAATTTATGGGCATAAGTTATATTTTTGGAAAGTTGGAATTTGTAATAATTATTTTACCACAATTTTAGGGGTTTTATTAGTAAACTAATTAATTCAAATCCATTTATGAGAGTTTGGATTAATTTAGTCATTTTTAAAATTGAATGTAAGTGGTAAAATTAATTATTAGATTTTTCATAATTTGAAAAGCCCAATTGTTGAGCCCATTAAGAAAAGTCCATGAAGAAATCCACATGTGTGAAGACTATTTTCATTATCCAAAGAAGAAATTCCAAATTTACAAGCTAATATAAGAGGATTTTCGAATTTGGCAAGTGGATTAAGGAAAAAGAAACAAAATAAGAAAGGGAGAAAAATAAGGAAGGTTTGACACATATTCATTATTTTCATCATAAATTTCACTCCGATATCTGATTGCATTGATTCTTTTTTCGTTGGAAAGAAGACTTCAAGGGATACAAATTTGTAGTTTATAACTTTTCCTGATTCGGACGTTAACAATGTCAAAACTGAGCTGCAAGATGGTATATGTGTAAAAAATGGGATTTTACACCCACTTTCGTTGTACGAATTTTATCTCCTTGCCTCCTTTAAGTTATTCCATATTTAGCACAAATCAATCAGCTCTCAATGTTCCCTTGCTTTATTTAAATCTTTAAATCCAAACCATTCATTCCACCTCCTTTCATCTATAAATATTAACCCTCTCCCATTGAGAAAATTGAACCTGGCTGAATGAAATAAAGGTTGAGCATAGAAGAGGAATTGGAGAGAAAGAAGATAAAGACTTTGGGGAATTTTCTATTTAATTCTTGAGGTTGGTGATTTGAATTCCCATTGTACTTTTCTTTTTAATTTCAAATTTCATGTATTGTAATTTCAATTTCTTGTTTTGAATAAAATATGGGTGTGCTGAAATATTAGTTTATGGTTTTCCAATTATTTAATTCATGTATTATGATGGTTTGATTTTATTTTAATTCTTTTTTATAAAATACATGTTTGATTTAATTCTAGATTTTTCAAATTAGATGCACTGAAATATTTTGATTAACTAGACTTCATTCTCCGATCTAAGGCTCTTGTTATCAAGAGTGCACTGAAATATTTAGGTTTGGAGAGAAAGTTTAAATTCTATTTAATCTAAGGTTTAATTTGAGAAATTCTTGATGATTGACTTCATGGCTTTTATATTTGGAACTTTATTCGATGAAAAAATTTAATGCAAGGTTAGTAATTTACGTGAGCTCTGTAGGCTAGGCTTTTGTTTTATTTTCAAAATATGGAAAATAATGTCTCCTTTGTTTTTTGAGCCAGTTCCACTGTAAATATGTAGAGAGGTAGTTTAGGCGTCTTTAATTTTATTTTTTTTTATAAATCCAAAAACTCTTGAAATTGATGAAGTACGTTGAAAATAACTTAATTGCATCTTAATTTTGTATTTTAAATTAGATTGAGATTGTTTATATTTTTATATTAATTCCACCATCTTAATTAAAATTAGTTAAAATTGATAGAATCTATATTTAAGTCTAGAATATTTCTAAATTAAAATTAAAACTAATAGATTAGATAAATAATTCCATATTTATGATTTTTCTCCATATTTTCCTAAGATTTCTTAAAATACGTAATTCAATAGTGTATTTTCATGGATATATTTTCCTAAGTTCCGATTGGTTCGACCTCGCACTCAATCGCTATGCTATCTAATGGTTCGTGCGCTTGCAAGTAATTATAAATTTAAAATTTTCACAATAAATTTTTGGCGCCGTTGCCGGGGAACTTAGAATATTGCTATTGAATCATGTACTTTTAGAAATAATGCTATTTTTAGAAAATTTCTATTTTTGGCAACTCTTTAAAATTAAAAGTTTCTATTTTAGAAGGTTCCTAAATAAGTAGTTTCTTAAAATAACAAAAATCTGGAGACGATATAACTTTGGAAGCACTACTAAATTTAGAAACTTTTTTATTTTTGGAAACTTCTATTTTTAGAAATTACCAAAATTAACTAGTTTCTCTTTTTCGAATTTTCTAATCTTAGAATTTTAATTTAATTACTCAAATTATATATTTAGAACATGGATCTAAATTTAGTTTTTATTTTGGAACTTCTGTCTATGAAAAGTTTCAAAATTGTCTAATTTTAGAAATTGTTATGTTTAAAAGGTGTCTAATTTTGGACAGTTTCTGAACTTAGAAAATTTCTATTTTAAAACCCTCATCTAAATTTGGAAGGTTTTCAATTTCAGTGTCTAAATAAAAAAATCATGGAACAACTTTGGACTTTAATGGAATATTTTTAAACTTAAAATTCTAATTCTGATCAATTTGGTGGATGTTAATCTAGGGATTTTTATGGTTTTAATTTATTTTAGAGTTCATAATTAGGTTTCAATCATTTAATTTACTCCACTAATTATAACATTAGGAAATTGTATTTAGATTAGGTTTCATGCATTTTTTTATGAGATTTAGAATCTTCACCAAAGTTTAGGGTGTTCTATTTTGCAGGGATTTTAATCATATGCTCTAAAATTTTTCCAAAAGTAAGCACTAAAAGCTAAGCTAAGTGACTATTTAACCCTTATATTTAAATTAGTTAGCCTCTTGTTTTGTGTGTTTTTAGATATAATTAATGAGATTTTGGACATTTTGCAGGATTTACAGGGAAATGCAAAATATGAGAATTCAAAAGGGGAATTTTGCAATTTATGGGCATAAGTGATATTTTTGGAAAGTTGGAATTTGTAATAATTATTTTACCACAATTTTAGGGGTTTTATTTGTAAACTAATTAATTCAAATCCATTTATGAGAGTTTGGATTAATTTAGTCATTTTTAAAATTGAATGTAAGTGGTAAAATTAATTATTAGATTTTTCCTACTTTGAAAAGCCCAATTGTTGAGCCCATTAAGAAAAGCCCATGAAGAAATCCACATGTGTGAAGACTATTTTCATTATCCAAAGAGGAAATTCGAAATTTACAAGCTAATATAAGAAGATTTTCGAATTTAGCAAGTGGATTAAGGAAAAAGAAACAAAATAAGAAAGGGAGAAAAATAAGGAAGGTTTGACACATATTTAGTATTTTCGTCATAAAGTTTCACACCGATATCCGATTGCTTTGATTCTTTTTTTGTTGGAAAGAATACTTCAAGGGATACAAATTTGTAGTTTATAACTTTTCTTGATTCGGACGTTAACAAGGTCAAAATTGAGTTACAAGATGGTATATCTGTAAAAAATGGGATTTTATACCCACTTTCGAAGTACGAATTTTATCTCCTTGCCTCCTTTAAGTCATTCCATATTTAGCACAAATCATATCAGCCCTCAATGTGTCCCTTGTTTTATTTAAATCTTTAAATCCAAACCATTCATTCCACCTCCTTTCATCTATAAATATTAACCCTCTCCCATTGAGAAAATTGAACCTGGCTGAATGAAATAAAGGTTGAGCATAGAAGAGGAATTGGAGAGAAAGAAGATAAAGACTTTGGGGAATTTTCTATTTAATTCTTGAGGTTGGTGATTTAAATTCTCATTGTACTTTTCTTTTTAATTTCAAATTTCATGTATTATAATTTCAATTTCTTGTTTTGAATAAAATATGGGTGTGCTGAAATATTAGTTTATGGTTTTCCAATTATTTAATTCATGTATTATGATGGTTTGATTTTATTTTAATTCTTTTTTATAAAATACATGTTTGATTTAATTCTAGATTTTTCAAATTAGATGCACTAAAATATTTAGATTAACTAGACTTCATTCTCCGATCTAAGGCTCTTGTTATCAAGAGTGCACTGAAATATTTAGGTTTGAAGAGAAAATTTAAATTCTATTTAATCTAAGGTTTAATTTGAGAAATTCTTGATGATTGACTTCATGGCTTTTATATTTGGAATTTTAATCGATGAAAAAAATTTAATGCAAGGTTACTTATCCAAAAACTCTTGGACTTGATGAACTAGGTTGGAAATAATTTAATTGCATCTTAATTTTGTATTTTAAATTAGATTGAGATTGTTTATATTTTTATATTAATTCCACCATCTTAATTAAAATTAGTTAAAATTGATAGAATCTATATTTAAGTCTAGAATATTTCTAAATTAAAATTAAAACTAATAGATTATATAAATAATTCCATATTTATGATTTTTCTCCATATTTTTCTAAAATTTCTTAAAATACGTAATTCAATGGTGTATTTTCATGGATATATTTTCCTAAGTTCCGATGGGTTCGACCTCACACTCAATCGCTATACTATCTAATGGTTCGTGCACTTACGAGTAAAATTTAAAATTTTCACAACACTGGGTTTTTTTTTTTATATATTTGTTTTTGGATGTTTCCTTTGAAATTTGAATGAAACACTAATCCATCATTCAAAAAAAATAATTTAAGTCTATATTTTAACCTATATTAACTTTATATTTAAAAAATATATTTTATTTTGAAGGAGGCCTTCTCCATTTTCTGAATTTGTGTTTCTATCAAGCCAAGTGCTTCGAACAAACTATTTTCTCCGACTATTGGTCTAATAATGTCAAGATCAGTGCTCTCGTTACTGCTATGAAACGTGGCGTGTTTATTCCTCATGGCGTTTTCGATGAGCTTATTTCTGTAGCAAAAGATAAGCTGCATGCTGAAAAGGTGGACACCTTCAAGAAAAAATTCTTCAAATGCCAATCTGAGAATGAGAAAGTTGAGCTGATTGCTAACTACATTTGTAGGAATAAGCAAAATCTCATCCCTCAGTCAGTCCTGCAGAAGCTGCTTCTCCAAGGCACTGATAAAGCCTCTCTCTACAAAAGACACTACCCCTCTGGTGCTTATGGAGACAGTGAGTCCTCTGGAGGATTACCTTCACACAATAAATTCATTTTTGACCTCCATTCTTTCAATGCAGCCAGCATTGATGAGAAGGTTAATATGATTGCCTCTACTTTGGCCTTAGCAAACGGCAATCTCATCCCTGTTGACACCGATTCGGATCTGATCTTGATGGCTCGATCCGAGCTTAACAATGGTCATCCCTCCTCCTACTCCACTGCGAGCAATCCAAGCGTCGATACTGATGCTGGGGACAATGAGGTAATTTCCTCCTTTGTGGGTTTGAACACCCCTGCCCAAGGTCTGATTGAGTCGAATGAGCTGCATACCGCTGGCTCAGCTACCAAGAAGCCTTTACCCATTCCAGCTAGCAATCCTCGCACCCATGTTCAGCCGTCCAGCAATGACCCCTCTAATTTTGCTAACTCAAAGCAAAAGGCCCCTGCCACAATTAATGACTCTTCCACTGGTCAACTTGCCTCATTAAATAAAGGCCCCACTAAAGCTGTTCCTGCAGCAATTCAAGCTCCTCGTAAAGAGATCCAATAGCCAACCCAATTGCTCATTGACATCCCTGTCCTCAAGCCTCCGAACGGTGGTGTCGGCCCTTCTACTTTCCAATGGACGTCCCTGTTTTGCCAAACAGAAGGAGGCTTCTCTGGATTTAGACCTTGTTCAACAAAGCTCCCCTCTTCTCTTTGCTGTCGTTTTCCCTAATAAAGACATCTCGGAAGGAGAAGACCAAAGTGATTCTTGTCTCGTTGGGTACTTCTTGGGTAAGAAGCCCTATTATCCCAACATGAAGAATGGCCTCTTGAAGCAATGGAACTCTCCGGTGGGTTTGGAAATCTTCACTCTTGATGAAGGTTTCTTCATCTTCAAATTTGCTCCTAAAGAAGACTGTCAGAGGATCCTGGATGGTGGACCTTATTTCATCTAGAACCGTCCTCTTCTTCCTAAGCGATGGATCCTGTCAAAATTCTCTCAACCGCGAACATCTCGACTCTATCCCTCTTTGGGTAAAGCTCCCCAACCTCCATGTGGCTATGAGAACTCGAAAGAACTTGAGCAGGATAGCCAGCTTAATTGATAAACCTCATTTTATGGATTCTACTACGGTGAAGGGCACCAATCTCGCCATGGCCAGAGTTTGTGTTGAAATCTCTTCCAGCTAGCAGCTTCTTGAATCTCTCTCCCTTATCACCTCAAAAGGTACCATAAATCAGCGGGTGGAGTATGATTGGAAGCCGAAATCCTGCGCCTCATGCATGACATTCAACCATTCATCTGAGAATTGCCCCCTGAATAGTGCAAAACCGAAGAGAATCTGGGCTCCAAAAAAACTTGCAGTCCCTACTCAGGATCTCCCTGCTGTTGCTGCCTCTCCTTCAGGCGTTCCTGAAAATAGAGACAAAATTGTTCCTCCTCCTATCACTCCTGGAGACAAAGGCAAAGACACTACTACTGGTGAATCTAGTGTTCCCCCACCAGCGAAGAGGGCGTAGTCATGGCCCTTTGAAGAATGCTATTAGTCATGGTATGCCTCCAACCGCTTCAAATGAATTCAACATCCTAGCTTCAATTCTTGAAGACCCCCACTGATGCTAATGATATTCTCTCCACTGATGTACCCTTCCTTGGAGAAGACTGCTTGGATGATATTGACCATTTAATTGAAGATTGCTCCTCTAGTAGGAAATTTGCTAATACAACTCCCCCTGTGCCGTTTGGCACTCCAACCTGTCAATGATCATTTGCTCATGGAATGTCAAGAGACTCAATCGTCCCCGAATGCAAATTGAGGTCCGGGATTTCATCCGTTCCTCCGCCCCTGACATCATCTGCATTCTTGAGAGTCGTATCAAAGCTGGTAACCTGTATTCAATTGCTAACACCATTTTTCCTTCTGGTTGGTATAACTTCTCTAACGTCTCCTCTTGTAGTTCTGCAAGAATTTGGATTGCTTGGCCTAACACTGTCAATCTCCCTATTGAATTTTCCTCTAGCCAAGCTGTTTAATGTAATGTTCATTCTGGCCAAGACTATTTCTCCCTCTGCAGTGTTTATGGCAGCAACTGTCCCTTAACCAGGAGGAGTTTATGGAAAAGTATTGAAGATTTCTCTGCCTCTTCCAACTTGCCCTTTTTTTTTGTCGGAGATTTCAACTGCATTAGATCAGAAGATGAGAAATCTGGCGGATCTCGTCCCCCTACTTATGTTCTGAGAGACTTTAATCATTGTATTGATAATGCTGGCCTCCGGGATTTCAACATTGTTGGTGCCCTTTTCTCTTGGTCGAACTGCTCTTATGGTCATAAGAGGATTGAATCTCGCATTGATCGGGTTTTGGTCAGCCAGGCTTTCATAAACTCTTTTAATAGCTCTTCCTGCAAATTCTTTGGGCCTGGCCTCTCTGATCATCGAGGCATCTATTTGAGCATTTCCAATGGTGTTTTTAAAGGCTCCCCCCCTTTCAAATTTATCAACAGCTGGTGCAAGGATCCTGGATTTCGTAAAATCGTTAATGATAGTTGGGCCATTCCTATTAGTGGTACCCCCATGTTCAGCTTGGTCTCCAAACTGTCTAGGCTTAAGCGTGCTTTAATTCAGTGGCACCGATCAAAGCCCAAACTTTCTTCTCAACTGCATGCTGCCAGGGAAATTTTAGATCAGGCTCAAAAAATTTTTGATGAAGAACACTCTCCCTGCAACTTTCGTGTCTTGCAAGCCTCTAAGCTTAAGTTGGAATCTGTCCTTGACTGTGAATCGAGCCTTATGCAGCAAAACACTATGCTGCTTGGCCTCAATCTTAAGGATATTGGAAGTAATTTTTTCTATAACTCGGTCAAGGCTCGCCAATTTCACAACAACATACACACTATCCTCAAGAGTGCTGGCTCTTACACTGATGATATCTTGGAGATCAGCAACATCTTCGTCAACCACTTTATTTCCATCTTCAGTGGCTACACTATTAACTCTTCACATCAGTCAGGTGGCCCCTCCTGCACCCAGCTCGCCGATTTTAGTTGTTTCAATCGCTTTCGCATCGAGCAATCTTTGGATCCGGTTGAGTCAAAAAGCCTCTCTATGCCTGTGGAGCTGCATGAAATCGAGCTTGTTGTAAAAAATGCAAACACTAGAAAATCCCCGGGGCCGGATGGTTTTAATGGAATGTTCTACAAATCGTGCTGGGATATCATTGGCAAGGATGTTTCTTCTGCTATCATGGACTTCTTCACCTCCTCAAAGCTCCTTAAACAAACAAAGGCCTCCTTCATTGCCCTTACCCCCAAAACTACCAATGCTGATAGTCCTGACCTCTTTAGGCCCATTGCTCTTTCAAACAAAATCTACAAATCTATTTCCCGCATCCTTGTCAATCGTCTGAAGCACATCATGCCCAAGCTGATTAGCCCTTTCCAATCGGCGTTTGTGCCTGGTAGGGATATCACCTCTAGCATTCTTCTTTGCCACGATCTGATTCATGGCATCCACTTGCCAAGAGGCCCACCTCGCATGTGTATTAAGATTGATCTCCGTAAAGCTTTCGACATTGTCAAGTGGGATTGTCTCTTCCACATTCTTGAGCAGATGAATTTTAACCGAAAATGGATCAGCTGGGTCAGAGAATGTGTCACCTCTCCATCTTTTTCAGTCCTACTCAATGGTACCCTTCGTGGATTTTTTGGTAGCTCTAGAGGTCTTCGTCAAGGTGACCCCTCTCCCCTTTCCTCTTCACCATTATTATGGAAAGTCTCTCTTGTGCCCTTGTCAGATCTGTCTGCAATGGTGATATTCAATGTCCCTTCTCTATTGGCAATACTACTATTTCGCACTTGCTTTTTGCGGATGATTTGATGCTCTTTTGTTCAGCGGATTTGAGGTCTGCAACTGCTGTAAAAAATCTCCCTGATGACTTTCAGCAATTCTCTGGGCTGCCTATAAATGCCTCTAAATGTCAAGTTATCTTCTCTGGCTCTTCCACCTCTCGGGACGAGATCCTTTCTCACTTGGGTATGATTGAGGCCAGGCTCCCTATCTCCTACCTGGGCCTCCCTCTCTTCTCCTCTCGTTTACACATCTCTAATTGCTCTAGGCTTATCTCCAAGATCAGAAACAAGCTTGGTATGTGGAATGCCTCTTCCATTTCTTTTGCGGGCCGGGTTGAGCTTCTTAAGTCCACCATATGTAGCTTGCAAATTTATTGGGCTAATCTTTTCTTCTTCCCAAATCTTGCTTGAATGTTATTGGCCAGCTTATGAGAAGTTTCTTGTGGGGTTCTCTTGATCGGAAGAAACTGCATACTGTCTCTTGGGAGTCTATCTGCAGGCCCAAATCAAAAGGGGGCCTTGGGTTACTGGATCTTGAGCTCATCAACAAAGCTTGCCTTTTTAAAGAAGTTTGGAATGAAGTGAACAAATCCCACAGCTTGTGGATCAAGTGGGTGCATAGTAAATACCTTAAGGATTGTAATTTCTGGACAGTGCGGCTAAAAAACAATACTTCTTGGGGCTGGAAATCCCTTATCTCTGTCCGAAATTCTGCAGAGGCCCATATCTTACACTCTATTGGCGATGGCTCGGCTACTCGGTTTTGGATTGAACCCTGGCTTAGGCCTGGTTTCATTCTTTGGGATCATTTTGGTGGCAGACCCAGTTACAACTTGGGCATGGGAATCAATGTCCCTGTTTCTGTAACACCCCGCGTTTTTCATTCTACTTTTCAGAGTTTATTTTATTTTTTTAAATATAATAACCATGTGATCGGGGCAGAGTGTCACGACGCGAGTTAAGTTCGGATTTCTAAATCCGACCCTTAACTGGCCAAGCCCATGTGCGTATGAGCTAAGTCCATAAAACTGATCCGCACATGGTACATATAACTTGCGGAATTAACTTAGTCTAAATCTAACTATGGTTATAATAGAACTTATGACTAATCCAATTTTCCATTCTTAGATAGCAAAGTACATAATTTATTCTCCAAAATTACTAATCAATCTTAACTAATCGTGTAATCAAAACATCCAACATAAAACAAACCATAGCATCTATCTTAACTACTTATTACAAGCCAACATAACTAATTACCAAATTACATTGTCCAAACATATCAAATATCAAGTCCATAAAATAGTCCATTCATAATCCATTCCAATCATTCAAACCGCCCAAGTTTCCGTACTTGGTCCTCTTCTCGCTCCACGTTTTTTCCTTTCCCTGCATCATCCACTAAGGATATAGATAGGGCGTTAGATCAACTCGCCCAGTAGTGTTTCCAAATAGAGCTACCACATGGTTAGTCAAAAACATGCAAATAATATAATAATAATACATGTGAGACAAAATTCCATAAAAACATGCTATGTATGAAATGAACATGTAATGAGTCCCACCCATCACCATTCAACATAGCCATCACTTGATGGGATTCTCATCGTCAAGGTAACCCACAGTGGTCTTTCGGACGCCCCAACGGAGTGTGGCCTCCGGATTCCTCCTGATGGGATTCTCATCATCAGGGTACCCCACAGTGGTCTTTCGGACGCCCCGACGGAGTGTGGCCTCCGGTTACAACACCTTCATCCCATGCCATGCATGAGATGTCTATGCAAACATGTCATTTAGAAACATAACTTTACAATCATATAAGATATCAAAATCAACATAAAACAGCATATGAAATAGTGGTTACAATAATGGTAGGAAACCTACAAGTTTACTTTGTTCAACCCTTCCTTTGAACTGTCTTCCGATCACGGCTTGTACACCGTTCTAGAAATCCAAATACCCTATGTACATGGCAGCAAGTTAATCATTTGACCATATAATCCTAATTTGATCTAAAACCCAAAAATCCACTTTGTGGGGTTCGGCCATACCCCATGGCCGAACCTCACCTATTTACCAATTGATCTCTCTTAATTTGGATTAACACCATCCAAATATTTTATTGAAAACCTTAATCCACAAAATATCACTTGGTGGGGTTCGGCCATACCACATGGTCGAACCACACCATACTAGTTTGGGTCCAACCCCATGATCATACGATTTTTTTTTATCATTTCATCGATAATTACCTTTATGCCATTGCTACCAATAAATAATTTTACTAACATTAAAACCAGCGATCCTTTTTATGAAATGGATTCATAAATCCCATACTCATGGTCCATGGGGTTCGGCCATACATATAGCCGAACCCTATGGCTTTCCCATTTAAACCTCCAAGTCCTAACTTAGCCATAGTACCCCATAGTTCGGCCATGAGATGGCCTAACCATGGCTTATCCAAATGCTCACTTGGTACCCTTTTAAACACCTCATATTGTTCCATAATATTCAAACTTGAGACCTTTTCATTCAACCAAATCTATCCATAAAAATGGTCCATGGGTTCGGCCATACATATGGCCGAACCAATGGTTCTCTTGATTTTATTGATCCATCAATTACCCATGATTATTCATGGTTTAATCATGCTAACTCAACCATGAATTACACATGGTTCAACCGCATATACATCCACCAAAACAGTAAATTAAACTTCACCAAATTACATCAATTATTTACATGGGGTTCGGCCATCCAAGGTGGCTGAACCCTATGTCCATGTTTTGGTCTTTCAAACATGTTTTAGGTGTTATTTAAACATACAATATCAATATAATATTGCTGCCTTTATACCTCTTAAACACCATCCAAATCAGTTCATCTACTTGTCCCAAATGACCATAACATTTCATGGGATTCGACCATCCAAAATGGCCGATCCAAATGGTCCATTTCATCAGTTTTGAACGACTGTTTTAAACCATGCTAACTTCAGTCCTTTGTCATTCAGATCCATGTTTTTAACCCTTTCTAAAACATGTATTTGAATCTTAAATAAAACCCAAAAACAGTCCACCAACTTCATGGTTTATATGTTTCAAATACATCAAAACCAAACCATCATTTGCATGGGGTTCGGCCCTCCATGGTGGCCGAACCCTATGACCTTTGGTTTTGAATTTCTTAATCATTCATCTATGTCTAAAACAAACTTCCTTATTTATGTTTTAACCTTTTTAAAACACACACTTAAAATCATCTAAAAACAGTCCCATACTTGTATGGTTTTAACTTCCAAAAACCATCCAAATAAATCAATTATTTCCATGGGGTTCGGTCATCCAATGGGGCCGAACCCTATGGTCCATCTTTTTATCTCATTCATGTACCTCCATCCAATATCTAACCCTTGTTAGATTCGGCCATCCAATGGCCGGATCATGATTTAAAAATTGTTTATCGAAAACCTACCGTTTTCCGCGACTCCTCCAATTGATCTTCACTCCGGCTTGTTTCTTTCCCTTTCCTAGCCTCTCCTTCTTCTTGATTCCTTGATGGTCAAGGACTGATTAAGCAACCAGCTGCTGCTCTTATTTTTAAAATGTAGGACACGGCAAAGAGGTAGAGAGAGAGAAAGAATATTGGCTTTAGATGAGAAACCTTGATTCCCCCCTCCTTTGCTCAATGTGTGCTCTTGATTTGGTGAAAGAAAACAACCCAAGACTGATTACAAATCCACGACCAGCTGCTGTTCTTGGTTTAACCAAAATCAGCCCAAGGTTAATTCAGCCCTTGTGTAACTCATCTCTCCATAATTAGAATCCTTTAAGTTCCTTGGGGTTTCATCTATGAAATGAAACACCAAGGGTTCCCAACGGTTTTGCTGTGTGCATTCCTCACACTATCCATCTTGCATTAATTTTGCATGTGAGAGTTTCACATGTAAATGAAACTCCCATGTGCTTCACCCTCCCTCCATTGGTTGTCTCTTTGAATACCTAAGCATGGAATAAACCCTCATGCCCTTTCCAACGTGTAGTCTAACCTTTTTGAATTTGAAAAGTCAAGGACCCCTTTTGTAACTCCATGAAACGGCAACTCCAATTGTCTCCATCTTTGGAGTTTCATGCATAGGCCATAATTTCCATGCAACCAACGTTGGAACATGTTTGAATTTGAAAACAACCAAAAACCTTTTATCTACACCTCACTCACTTAGAATAAATATTCCATCAAACTCATTTATAATTTAAAACAACTCACTTACTCATAACTTAATTCAAATCAATTCACTCACTTATAATTTATTTCCAAATCAGCTCACTATTTAACTTAACTATATGATTTTATTTCAAACTCCAACCAGCCCCACTTTAATCAATCTTGGACTCACTTAGTGGTCAACAAAGTCAAACCCGACCCATTGGGTCCAAATTAGCCATTTTGACCCATTTGACCCAATTACAACTCTTGACCCATTTGAGTCCACCTTATCCATTTATTTGTTTTGTAATTAAAACTACTAACCATTGGGTCTTGTTTGAACCATTGACCCATTTAAATTCAACTCAAATATATCACAATGGCAATTCCGTAAATATGAATAAATTCATATAAATTGATAACTTTGAAATTCCAGGGTGTTACTATTTCTGTCTTCATTTCTGAGGGTATCTGGCACCTTCCTCGTCCTACTTCTGAAGTTCCATCTTCTATTTGGACTATGGTTCGGCAAATAGAGGTTCATGTGCACCCCACCCCAGATACTATTGTTTGTACTGCTAATAACGATGGAGCCTTTAGTTTCTCTTCAGTCTTTAAGGAGCATTATTACAGCTTGGCTCACCCGATCTGGGTTGATCTTGTTTGGTTTCCAGGTTGTATTAGTCGCCACTCCATTTTTGTTTGGCTCCTCTTTAACAATGGGCTCAAGACTACTGATCAGCTTGCTCGTTTAGGTGTCAATTGCCAAACTACTTGCATGCTATGCCACTCTGCTGCTAAATCCAATCGGCATTTTCTTTTATGTGAATTTGTCTCTTCGATTTGGAAATCCTTGTGTGCCAAATTCCGTTTTTAGTCAGCTGAACCTGACATTACTTCTCAGGCCATCCATCTTATCAACTCCAGGACATCGCCCCTTCAGAAGTTGGCCGCCAACCTTTCCCTCCCTGCTCTTGTTTGGCACTGTTGGAGGGAAAGGAACTTGGGGATTTTCAAAAATTCCTACAACAATGCTCTTAAAAAATTTTCTAACATTACTGCTGATATTAGGAGTAGGATGTTCTTCCTGCTCTCGAACCTTGACCTTGCCAAGACAGGTAGTTTGTTTTGTTCTCTTTGGAACCTTCCCCCCCCCCCCCCCCCCCCCACCCCCCCCCCCCCCCCCACCACCCTCTCTCCTCTACCCCTACACTCCATCGCCCATTCCCCCTCTCTTTCTCTTCCACCCTTACCTTTGGTTTTCTCCTTGTCTATAATCGCATCTTTTTTGTTCGCAGCTAAGTGATGCTCATGACTTAATCTTGGGCTCGTGTGCTTTTCCTGCCGAGTCCATTAGTTGCAACCACTTCTCATTATTGTCCTGTTAGAAGGTTCTCAGATCATGTTTGAGACAAAATCTCTCTGTGGTTAGAATTCTTATCACTGACTGTGATATTTTTTTGACCCTCAATGTTCCCTCTTCCTGCCATTGGAGCCTCAAGTCTCATGCAAATGCTACAGTCGGGCTCATTCGGAGTCTCAATATTAATCACTTGGTTTTTGCAAAGAAAAATGACTCTCCCGTTCTGAATCTCATTTCTTGGGCTAACAATTTAGGTACTCCCATTCTGTCTTTTTTGGGTACGGGAGTTTTCACTGACATTTAGTGTTTGTTTTTTGCCCCTTGTGGGTTTGTTTTGATCTGGTCCGGGTTGTGGGCGTTTTGGTTTTTTGCTTGCTCATGTTTTGAGCTCTTTTGTATATTTTTCTCTTTCCGGGATTTTCCCACTTTTAATGAATCTTACCCATTATTCAAAAAAAAAAAAACAAGTAAAAATGGCAAGGAGAGAAAATATCCATTATAAACACAAGAAATTCATGCACCAAACTTGATTTATTATGAAGTACAATGGTTTTAAGAAACCTATCAAACACAACTTTAGGTATTTGTATTGAAGTGATGAACTGGAATCAAATGAAGGGGAGTTTTCTTATGAACTATGATTCCAGTGAGTTCAGACATGTCCATATTTTCGATGCTCATGTCATTCGGCAACTTCCAATCAAACCAGTAAAGAAGGTTGGCAAGACCAAGCTCCATTGTCATAGAAGAGAATGACATTCCAGGGCACATTCTCCTCCCTACACCAAAAGGAATAAACTGCAAGTCCTTGCCCTTGAAATCAACGGGATTGTTTTCAAATCTCTCTGGTAGAAATTGCTATGCATTTTCCCATAGCTTGGGATCTCTTGCAAGGGCCCATACATTTATAAGGACTCTTGTTTTCGTAGGAATGAATGTGGTATCCTCGTATGGTAACATCTGTGCTGGGTTCATGTGGAGCTAGAAGTGGAGCAACAGGATGCAAGCGTAGAGTTTCCTTAATTATGAATTTTAAGTAATTCACTTGATGAAGGTCTTCTACTTCCACCTTTTGCTTTCTACCCAAAACTCTTCTTATCTCAGTTTGGGCTTTCTCCATCGCGCAAGGATGTCTCATCAGTTCTGCCATCGCCTACACCATTGTTCCTTGTGTTGTATCAGTTCCTGCAACAAACATGTCCTGAAGGAGGAAAGTGATGTTATTTCATCCAATTTCAAACACTATAGAAGAACAGAGGAAACAAAGAGAGAGAGAGAGAGAGCCCTCCCTACAAGTCTCTGGTATCTTTCTTTATCAATTGGAACTCACTCTAGTTCAACACACAACTTCAAGCCATCTTCCACCGGTGTATCAGCAGGCTGACATGCTGACATACCAGTTTCCTGTAATAGGTCTAAAGCATACTTTCTTTGAGACAGAAAGATTCCTTCATTGGATCTAGACACCTCGATCCCAAGAAAATATTTCAAGGAACCAAGGTCCTTCATTTCGAATTCTCTGGACAAGTATTCTTATAGTGCCTTCCTTTCTACTGGATCATTTCCTATAACTATCATGTCATCTACATATATAATGAGTGCGGTGATCTTACCATGTTGTTTCTTCAGAAATAAAGTGTGGTCTGAATTGCTCTGATGGTAGTCAAATGCTATCATGGACTTGTTGAACCTTCCAAACCATGCTCTCGGAGATTGTTTCAATCCGTACAATGATTTCTTTAATCTACACACCTTATGACTGTGTCTTTCCGGTGTCATGCACCCGGGTGGAAGATCCATATAAACTTCTTCAGATAATTCTCCATGCAGAAAGGCATTCTTCACATCAAATTGTTGTAATGGCTAATCCAAGTTTGCAGCTAAAGACAACAATACTCGAACAGTGTTGATTTTAGCTACAGGTGTAAATGTCTCTGTGTAGTCGATCCCATAGGTTTGGGTGTACCCTTTGCCACCAGTCTTGCTTTAAATCGTTCAACCATTCCATCTACCTTGTACTTCACAGTGTAAATCCATCGACATCCCACTGGTTTCTTTCCTGGTGGGCAATCAGTGAGATCTCAGGTTTTATTTTTCTGCAAGGCATTCATTTCCTCGTTCATAGTAGCTTTCCACCTTGGGTCAGCTAAGGCGTCCTGCACACTGTTAGGAATAGATACAGTAGATAATTGATTTACAAATAATTGATTTGATTCAGACAAACGGTGGTTAGACACATAATGACTCATGAGATATTTAACTTTACTAGAAAGTTCAGGTTCATATGTGGGTTTAGGAATACCTCTAGTATGACGTTGTGGTAGTTGTTTCTTTGGTGGCTCAGACACAATATCAAGAACATCCTCATTACATGACGATTGGTGTGGTACATCAATGAGAGGCTCATACTCGACTGGTGGGAATTGACTTATTCCTTCTAGTAGTGTCACTCCTTCAGCTTCTGGGCGTTCATCACGACCACCACTTTGATCCAAAGTTCTACCACTCAAATCCAATTCACCCACATCCTGGTTACCAGAATCAAGGGATTCACTTTCAACGGAAGTGTGATACTCATAGTCATAATCTAGAGTCTGAATTTCCCTCTGGGACTCCCCCTGAAGTTCAGGCTCAGACAAAAAATACATTAAATGTTCATGGAAAACCACATCCATTGTGATAAACATACGTTTAGTTGGAGGATGATAACATCGATACCCCTTTTGGGTTGTAGCATATCCAACAAAAACACATCGCAACGCTCGAGGAGTTAACTTGTTGCGTTGATGTTTATGAAGACGTACAAATGCTACACAACCAAAGACATGAGGAGGTACATTTGAAACGACTGGAGCAACAACAGCATCAATGAGCGCCTGGAATGGTGTCCGGAAATCAACAGAGCTAGAGGGTACCCGATTGATTAAGTATGCTGCGGAAGTAAGTGCTTCACCCTAGTAGGATAATGGCATATGGGCTTCGATTAATAAGGCATGAACAACTTCCAACAAATGTAGATTTTTTCGCTCGGCGACTCCATTCTGCTGGGGTGAATTGGAACAAATAGTTTGATGAATAGTTCCGTGAGCTTCCAAATACTGCTGAAGTTCAGAACTCTGATATTCTCCACCATTGTCACTGCGAAGAACCTTAACTTGGGCATTGTACTGAGTGCCAACCATTTTATGAAATTTTTGAAATAATAGGTTCATCTCACTTTTAGACTGCATTAAGCACAACCAAGTCATCCGTGTATAATCATCAATAAAAGTAACAAACCAATGTGATCCTCCCAAAGTTGAGATTTTGGACGGACCCCAGACATTAGAATGTATAACCATAAAAGGAAGCGGACTTTTATTCAAAATTAATGGAAATGAAGTTCGATGACTTTTCGCCAATTCATAAACATCACAATGGAAACTAGAAACGTCCAATTTTTCAAATAAACTAGGAAATAATTTTCTTAGATAGCCGAATGAAGCATGCCCCATACGTCGATGCCATAGCCAGACTTCAGATTTCTTCTTTTCCCTTTCAGAGCAATTTACTATCAAGACTTGTCGTAATTTGTCGGAAGTTCCTGACACCAAGTCTAAGTAATATAGCTTCCCTCGTCTAATACCACTACCAATCGTCTGCTTTGTTCAGATGTCCTTAAAAACACAAAAATCAGGCCAAAAGTTCACAACACAAGATAAGACTGTGGTTATTTGGGAAACTGACAAAAGGTTATATTCTAAAGATGGAACAACTAAAACAGAATCTAAATTCAAAGTATCAATGAGGGTCAAAGATCCTTTCCCAAGAACTGGGGTAGTGGTACCATTGGCAGTGGAAACAATTTTTTGTGAGGATGGTTAAAGAGGGTTGAACTGTCTAGAATCAAATGTCATATGGTTGGTAGCACCAGAATCAATTATCCATGTACTATTAGAAACAGTTGTAGAAATATTAAAAAACTTACCACCATTAGCTGTCGCGGTGACTAATGCTGAGGGCCTTTCTGTAACATCATCATCTGTCTTTGTTTCAGCAATAGTGGCAGTTATAGTCTTCTTTTTTCGGGAAGCACGACTATGATCCCACCATTCTGGATATCCCACAAGTTCAAAGCAACGATCTTTGGTATGCCCAGTCTGATTGCAACGGGTGCATTTATAAGCAGACTTATCGACATCATTGGTGTTCTTTGGACGGTTGCCTCTTGAACGGTCTTTCCAGTTTTGGATTGGTCGGTTTTGAGTCACCATAGCGGAAGCTTCAGAACTTTCTGACTCCCCTTTCAGAGTTGCACGACGAACCACTTCTCGTCGAATGAACGCATAACATTCTTCCAAATCTGGAATTGGTTCTTTGCGTAGAATCTCGCCACAAACTTGTTCAAACGTTGCATCTAATCCGGCAAGAAATATGAGTACCCTTAGTCGTTCAATAGACCTTTGGTAAGCAACAATATCATCAGGGTCCTTCATGATAACTTTATCTCAATGGTCCAATTCGTGAAAAATCCCAGTCAACTTGCCATAATATTCTGAAAGAGACTTTCCACTTTGTGAGGCAGTGAAAGCCTGTTGGTTCAAGGCGAAAACTTGCAACTCATCACTTCCATCATAGAAGGCTTTTGACAGAGCATTCCAGATTTCGTAAGCAATGGGTAAGGGTAAGTAACGCTTCATAATATCAGGAGTCATGGACATCAATAGCCATCGTTTCACTTTCTGGTTCTCGGCATACCATTTTTCATATCCATCATCAGATTCTCCAGGTGGCCTCGTCTTACCACGAATATAGGAGAGTTTTTCCCTTTCGGCAATATGCATCTCCATTAGTTGTGACCAAACATCATAATTTGATTCAGTAAGAATGATCCCCGCATTAAAAATACTTTCAGATTGAATAATAACAGGAACTAATTTTGTTCCAGATGTTTTCGGCTTGGAGGAAGACATCACGGCTGTGTAAATCCCCTCTTCGATGCCGGATGTATCTGCTGTTACTGTTAAAAAAAACTGGTTTTTTCTTCTTCTTTTTTTTTTTTGTACAGCCGGATCGAGATCAGAACAGTGGACCACTGTTTTTTTTTTTTTTTATCTCAACCCCCGCGTCTTCTCTCTGGACGCGTTTTTTTTTCTTGTTCTGCCGTTACCGCGTCTCTGATTTGACTTTTTTTTCTACCGCCGCGGCGTGCTGGTTTTTTCACCTCTCAGATCTGGTTCTTAGATCTCGCTGCCGGAGGCACGTCACCCGCCTCTCAGATCTGCCGCAGCGTCACTAGTTCTGGCTGGTTTTTCGTCGCGGCCACCGCCTGTTTCACTTCTCGCCGGTGGATTTTCTCACCGAGAAACCCCCTCTCAACCTAGATCTGGTGTTGCGGCTGGCTTCACCGATAAGCACCGCCTTCGGTTCTGATTTCCGCCGCGATTTCTGCCGCTGGTTCTGATATCCAGCCGTTGGTGATTTCCGACGCGATCTGGTGTTGCAGCTGGCTTCACCGATAAGCACCGCCTACAGTTCTGATTTCCACCGCTGGTTCTGATATCCAGCCACGATTTCCGCCATGATTTTCTGATTTCCGCCACGATTGAAAGTGACGACGCCCGCGATGGGATCTGGATTCACTGGCGATAGGAACACCGCCGGTTTCAGATCTCGATGCCACGATTTGTAAACCTCCGTGCAGATCTGGCGATGGTGTCTTCTCGAAACTGCTTCACTCGCTCAGCACGATCTTTAAAGATTCTATAAACAAAAGGAGAAAAGAATAGAGACCCAGCCAGCCACCACTCTATTGTCCTGAACTTGAATCATCTCCATAACCCATTCGGCCATCAACCCAGTCTCTGTTTTCCTTTTTTTTTCCTTTTCACGTTTACCCAGCCGACCCATATTTTCAACTCCCGATCCATAGAGCCAAGTCTTGTATTCTTCCTTTCTTTCTTTCTTTCTCTTTTCTTCTAGTATCAAAGACATGTATGAAGAAAAGTAATTAAATTCGATTGAGTTATCACAACTTGGCCGAACTCAGTTCGACGCTATGTCAACTGAGACGGCAGACTTTGTTGCACTTTTGAAGAAAAGAAATAACTCATCGCTCATATTCATTTTAATTGAATTTTGAATTGAGTTTCAAGTTTATTTGAATCCCACATTCTCCAAATGGATGCTGACCCAATTCTTCTTTTTACTGAATTTTGGATTAAATAAAAAAGATAAAAAAAAATAGACTGATGGTTTTGCCATTAACAACAGTAAAAATTATGCCAATTTTTCTCTCTCGTGCCAAATTTTTTATTTTTTAGAAAATTCAAAAAATTACAAAAAATAAGAAAATTATGAGTTTTATAAATATGTTTAAATATTGTTTTCAAGTTACGAAATCAAGAATTTCAAAAAAGATAAAAAATTAAAAATTTTAAATGCGTGGGTCATCACTGTGTTACATATTTTTGTTGGTTTTTCAGGCAAAACCCATAGACAATACAAATCCGAAATTATGTAGTTTTAGCATTGATAATTCATAATTGACATCGGATTTGAAGAAAATTGTAATAGCTTACATGCCTCTCTCATTAATATTGTTTATATAGAAAAAGACAGGTCCCTTTAAAGGGGAAAGAATCAATCAATATAAATTTACAAATCTCTTGATTAGGGAGACTAACTATCGATGGATAACACAATTTCGAGAAAAAAAGTCAATTGGGTAAAGACTTTCCGTTAATAGGATTGTTGTGCAAAAACCTTAAGTCCGTTTAGGTGAGAAATTGGGCGCTTGAATTTGGAAAATTGATTGTTTACCATTTTTTTTAATGATTTGACTATTTTCAATTGATATTCAAAGATTGGTTGGTCGATCTAAATTCTACTCTAAACCCTAAACTCATATTTTTTTAACAATGTTGTAATGCATACGATGATCCATTTTCACTAATTGATCTGTTATAATGTGCACAAATAGCTTCCATTGAACATCAATGAAGGGTGTGGCATTTGAAATAAGAACATACAAAAAACATAAATTACGTTAAAGTAACAATAAATATCTTCAAACAAATCAACCTTCACCACTATTTTAAAGACAAATACCAATTGCCATTAAAAAATAATATTAAAAATCTCCTCAAATTCAAAGACGAAAAAATATTCATGGGTTTTAAAATAATGTTAAATGGAATGAAATTGATTATGATCAACATCATCATCTAAGCCATTTATTCCATCGACCTAGTGTATTTGGCAAATAGCTTCCATAAGCTGACCATGTCTGCCACCTGTAAAATTTGAACTCATAAGTCAAAACTTTTAAACTACAACAATGAACCTTTTTCAGTTATGCTAGAGGCTGTTGTCTAATAATGAAATTGTTATGAAAATTAAAACCTTATGAAGCTAGTAGATGATAATTATGTTATGTAAACTTAATATTATAAAGATAAATTGATATTTAATAATAACTTATTTTCTATTTGTATAGATTAGTGTGAAATAATAAAAATAATTGCAACATTCTTATGAGTTGGTACTATTTTCTTCGTATTTTAATTTTTGAAATTTTTATGTCATCTTTCATGAAAGAAAACAATGAAAAGGCCATGACTCCGGAATGTTTCTCGTGACTCAACTTAAAATAAATAATATTCATAATAGATTATAATTCATTAACCTAAAAACTTAGTTGTTTATGTGAGAAATTAGAAAATATTGCACTCAATACATAAATTCACTTGATTTAGACTTAAAAAAATACATATAATTAACGTCGATTTTCTAAAGACTATTAATTTTATTTACTAAAATCAAATAAATAAATTTCGTAGTCAACATATTCACATTCTATACTTTTATTAAATAAGATTAATATATAAATAAAGTAAACATGGTAACTAAACTTGATTGAGTCACGATTAGCGTTTTCATAAATATTATGAAAAAATTAGAAAGACGGTTTGGAGGATACATGGTATTATTCAATTAAAAATCATATATCCAATTAAGTAGGCGGTTGGCCATGCCTTGGAGCACAACCGTCAACCGTCTCTTCTTCTTCAGAATTGGAAACTGAATCTAATTATTAAGATTAAGCCTACCAAATTGCACCAATTATTAGTTGACAAACCGACTTTGAAGTCGGTTCATCACTTCATATGGGATGTCACGCCTATATAAACAAGTCCATGGCCATAGAAAACTTGTAAAGATTGGTTAATGGAGAGAGGAGTATGGAGAAGAAGAAGAAGAATAAGGAGGAGAGGAAGAAAGAAGATAAGTGATTTCTTCTGGAGCTGTTGAAGATGAGGAAAGACATGGCTTGCATTCTTATCAAACAATAAGTAAACAACCTCACTCTCTCTTCTTCAACCACTCCAGGTGAACTCCCTTCTCTCTCAATGAATACAGAAACTGATCCCAGCAACGTCTGACGAAGATGGAAACCACCGATTATGGAATGAAAGAATTTTGAGGTTTTTTTTTTCTCATGTTCCTCTCTTTCTCTGTTTTCTCCCGGTTATCTGTGAGTTTTCCTCAGCCGGTCGACGGTGCTCGACCGTACCCAGGGAAGTCCCTCCTTCTTTCCATCTTCTCGGCCGTAATTGAAGAGGCTTCTATCCCCTGTCGCCCTCTCCGGACTGCCCGCCTGCGCCAGAGTCTGGGCGGACGACCCCTGCTTCCGCCCTGATACCTTCGAACGACCGATCGGCTCGTTTTTCCTTTACTACCACCGACGCGTTTGCAGCGCTCCCCTGCAGTCCGGCTGTTCCCAACGCGTCCAGCCCTTCCGTCCCCAGCCACTGCCATCCATCTCCGCCTCCAGACGCCGGACCCAGCCAATCCCTGCCACCACACGATCGTTCTTAACCTGAATCTCCAGAACCCATTCGACCGTCAACCCATTCCCTGTTTTCCTTTTTTTTTTTTTTTCTTTTTCTTTTAAACCCACCGATCCTGTCATCCTTCATTCCTTACCCGTTTACCCAGCCAAACCAGCCGACCGATACTTTCAACTCCCGATCCATAGAGCCAAGTCTTGTATTCTTCCTTCATTCCTTTCTTTCTCTTTTCTTCTAATATCAATGGCCTGTGTAATGTCGAAGAGAAGAGACTTTGCCTGAAGAAGAAGAGAAAAGGAATCGAGGAGTGCCAGTGCCCTCCTCAATTCCTTTTCTTCTTCTTCTTCAGACGAAGCGACCTCATTTATTTAGAATTGAGAGAGGGCTCTGAATTGAATGTGGTTTTGCAACCGACTCTGACCTTCTTTTTCTTATAATATAGAAATGATTCTTTAAAATTCATAAACGTCCATGCAGTTTCACAATTCTTAAACCTGAAAAAAAATGGTAACTGAAGAAAATGGCGTTTGGCAAATACATGCATGACATCAAAACAACGAGTCAAAAAGAGCGTGAAATTGCTAATATTTTGACAAGAATGTAAGCCATGGATTCTCTCCTTTTCTCCATCTCGAGAAAAAAATCGTTGTTCTTAGTTCTTACTAAGAAGTCTCCATGAACATTAAAAGAGAAGAAGCGATGGAAGAGAACGTGCTGTGCTAGAAAATAATTCTTATCACTAAAATTAGAATCTAAGTTATCTGTGTCTATGACCAAAGCAACCTCTGGATATCCTGAAACAAAATTCTGTTAATAAAATTTGGTTAAAAAGTATTAGTTAGTGTTAATGTGTATAGTTTACACTATATTTAGGGCAGAAACAATGATCGGATCGTACTGATTTTAATAAACCCAATCGAGCTCGCATAAAAAATCATTTAACCTGACCCGACCTGATCTAATTTGGTGATCCAAATTTCTCAACTCAATCCAACCTGAATTGGTGACACAACTCAACCTGACTACTGAACTGAATTATTGGCCCGACTCAACTATAATGCTATAAATCTTTTGAGTCAGTCAAGTTGGGTCAAATCAGGTTGGTCTAGTCAATTTTAAAAAAGCTTGACCCGACTCAACCCAAATTGAATTTCAATTTTTTTTTCTTTGACCCAACCTAACCCTAATTTTAAAAATGCAAAGTCCAATTCAGTAAATTTCTCGGGTCGAGTCATACAAATTGGGTTAAAGCCCGACCCAAGTTTCACCCTTTAAATCTATATGCATCGTATTAGAAATTCTAATATGTTAGAATTCTAGAATTATGCAAATATCGGCCGATATACCAACCGGTAAATTTCTCTCTCTTCCCGTTTTTTTTTTTGTCCGATTTTTTTTGGGTAATGTCGGAAAATTTTGGGCTTTTTGAAAATATAATTTTTTCATTAAATATCGGTCATATACATACTCAAATTATTTATTTAAGTTTCATCTATTTTTAATATTAAAATTAACAATAGATGATTTTAACTTATAAAAACATGAAAATGTCCCATCAATCCTCTCAAGTCTCATCAATAAGTAGATCCTATTATATAATTAATCAATCTAGGAAGATTAATAATAAAAATAAAAATAAAACTTCTTATCTCATAGCTCCACACATATTAAAAATTTGAATTGATGCCTATGTTATTGGGTAATTATAAATACATACTTACGTTTTCAATAATTTCAATTTCATTCCTAACATTTGAAAGTCATGTATAAATGAGTCTCTGTATGTATTCTGATGTGTGAATAATTTTTAGGGATAATAAAATATTAACTATGATAAGAGTCCACTTATGCTAATGTTAATATGTTATATGAGAATGAGCAGAGTGTCTATGATTAATCATAGTTGTTCTTTATTCAATCATAATAATAAAATTTTATAAGTCTAAGATAATAAAATGACAAAAAGATTTTAGCCATCATGTATTTATGTTGCCATGTATACACCTCACACACTTTAATAAATTGAAATTGAGTCAAATTAATTGAATAGTATTTTAAAATTCAAATTATGTTTTTAAAATTTTCAAGAAGTGGTAATAAAAGGTAAAATAGTATTTTATAAGTGAAGACCTCTAAATAATATCATATTATTTTTTTTTTTTAGACTATTAGTTATCTATCAAAATTTGAATTCATTTTAAGTAGATCTCAATGAAATTGAATTTCACATCTCAAAATTTGAATCACATCAAAGCTTGTCCATATTTTCTCAAAACAAATGTAATATTACTATGGATCCAGCTCTTCACATTGGTAACCCGGGACGTGGAAATAAAATCTTGCATACGTGTCTTCCGGAAGTCGCTCATCATTAGACGTGTAGTCGGATGTTGATGATGGATTGTGGTACTGCCAACTATCAGATGAGGGTTGCGATTGATGATCTGAAATCGACATGGACTGCATATTACTGGATAATGAGTTCGTGTCGAAGTGCCCATAGCTCGGTTGACCATAATATCCTGTTGGCGTATATCCGAAAGATACATATCCTTCACCGGGCAAGTTTGTTCCGCCATGAGGAGATGTATGTTGCCTATCATCCTGTTGGTAATGGACTTCACTCATGTTGGGATAATACCCCGGTGGGCCGGCAGGCTCAACATCCACAACAATATTTGGATGAGTAAAATCCAACCCATCATCTGACCCATTACCGTCATCGGTAGATGAATCAGAATCAGATCTAGCCGACCCATAATAACGTCTGCTGGGTTGGCTGCTCGGAACAACAGGTTCTTTTCCTCTTAATGATCTCCTCCTCTGTGAAGAGCTAGATACCCCATCTGTCCCAGTGGGCCGTTCACTAACAGAATGACGACGTGGAGCCATCCTTGTACTTGTCTGACGTTCTAGACCCACATTTGGAGGGCGGGACGCACTTATTGAATGGCAGCGACCTTCATTTTCCGCCTCGTCCTCGGAATCTTGCAATTCTCCCAACTCTATACTTTGATCTAAAAATGATATATCTAGATCATGCAGTACAGGTTGTTCTTCCTCTTCGATCCATTCACTTAATGGATCATTATAGGTAAATAGAGACTCGAGGTCGATCGGAACGAAAAAATCATCGGCATCTTCACGTGTCAACTCGGGGTACCTCCTCAAATTCCTTGCCCTTAGCCTCTGATTGTAGTGTAGGTACACTAAATCATTAAGTCTTTGAGATGATAATCTATTTCGAGGCTTGCTATGAACATATTTAAATGTCGACCAGTTACGCTCGCAGTTGGTTGCACTGCACGTCTGGCTCATCAGCTTGATGGCATACTTCCTCAATATAGGTGAGCTGTTGCCAAAATATGTCCACCATTGTGTCGCACTCATCGTCGCCGTCTCTCTCACCCTAACATCGGCAGCTTCATCCGCAAATGACTCCAAGCGGTTCTCAAAATTGTGTAACTTCAAAACAAAAATAAAACACAATTAGTATTATCGGATAATGAACAATTTTCAAATCATCAAAAATATGGAGATCATAATGAACAAAAGTAGTACATCTCTAAAACATGCCGCCCGTTCACCAGGATGCATGACACCCATAATCTCCAATGTCCGTCTTACGCAGTTATGAATTGAGTCGGTCGACAGTTCTAAACCTAACTCATTAGGTTTCTTTGAGAAGGGATTCAAATAATATGCTGCCAAGTGAAATACAATGCGATTAGCCTAAATATAAGATATGCACAATAGTAAGAAATAAACACACTAGCGAATAAAAAACTAACCTGCAACAAACTGTGGGTTGGAGATGAAAAATTGATTAATCCTGTCGTTGA
The DNA here is from genome assembly GCA_013350335.1 of Chimonanthus salicifolius. Classification (NCBI taxonomy): domain Eukaryota; kingdom Viridiplantae; phylum Streptophyta; class Magnoliopsida; order Laurales; family Calycanthaceae; genus Chimonanthus; species Chimonanthus salicifolius. The sequence continues at coordinate 68,291,834 of CM023539.1, read as the reverse complement.
TGATTTCCATGAAGTGAACCGGAGGATTAACTTTCGCAACTTCAGTTTTAGCCTTTATCATGCATTCAAATACATAGGGGAGCGTCGGCTTCTTATCTCTATCTACAAATCGGAGTGCTGTGACTATGGGTGCAGAGATGTTGATGGCCGATACGATACTGTCCCAGAACACTTTAGATACAAATAAGTGTGTAATGTTCTGGTAATATCTTTGATGTTCAGCGTTCCTCATGTCGAACGCATTCGCAAAGGACCTACTTTTCGCCATCTTCATCAATTCTGTCTTGCTTCTTAAGAAGCTCTGTAACGTAAGGAATACTGTGGCGAAACGTGTTACTGCAGGTCGCAGTAGTTCACAACGTTTCGTGTACTTTCTCATTACCTCTAAGATTCTAACATGATTGTATATAAATGTGGTGACATCCTTACACCAGTCAATTAGGTTCCCAAATTCCCTCACATTAGCAAAATCTTTGAGGATCAAGTCTATGCAGTGGGCTGCACAGAGGGTCCATAAGATCCACGGGTATGTGTTCGCGACCTTCCTCCCTCCCGACTTTTACCCCGCCCATTGTCCGTTCCAATTTGGACAACATTCTCAAGTCCAATTTCTTCACAGACAGACACCATCAAGCTACAAAGAAAGTCACCATCATTTACTCGGCTTGATGTGTCGTATGATTTATGATACACTGTGCCACATTGATTATAAATGAGGAAGTTAACGATACTACGGTTATCGTCACTCTTCCAGCCATCCGACATAAGGGTTACTCCCGTATCCTCCTAGGAAGACTTAAAATTATTTACCCATTCTCGGATCCGCTGTATTTCACGGGGGATGAACGTGGTAGAAATCTCATACGGCGATGGAAAGTTGATATTAGGTCCAGCAGTTGCGGATGCAAAGCACACAGACTTAAAATATGGATTTAAGATTTCAGTCGGTGGCCGATGGCTGTCGGTGAAAAACTTAGTGACTGCCGTCCCAACTAATTGTTTTGCCGTCTCTTTGTCTACTTGATTTATTTTTCCTTATTTCAAGGAAGTTGGTCTGTCCCACATTGGATCACCAGCACCAACTGTATTCGGATTTACACCGTAGCGTTCAGGCCTTGCTTGTTCTCCTCCTCTGAATGCATTTTTAATGGAATTCCATCGGCCCATAAGTCCAGATTTTTTTCTGGATGATCCATGCGCAGTCCCTGATCCATTCGCACCGCCTGTGTAGAGTATTAAAATTCAGTATTTGCCATTTTAATGTAATTGAGAAATAAATTATTTTTGTTACATTAAACAATTAATTTAAAGAAATTAACCTGCACCACTCTGCTTTCTCATCTCATGTTCGCAGCGACTAATTCGCATTGCACGCCGCAGGTCTCTGTCCTCCTCAATCTCGTCTGAATCCTCTTCTTAAGACGACGGGACATTTTCCATGTATTGGCCCTCCCTTTCACTTTCTAAACAGTCGGCCATTATGTGACCGATAGCATGCTCTTCTGCTTCAGTCCTTATTTTCTTTTTTTTGGCATTCACTTCCAGTACTTGCCAGCAAATAATTTGCGCTTGTACTGGTGCGCGTTTGCAAGCGGCTACATCTCCCGTCTTTCCGGCTATATGTGCTTTCAAACGGGTTATTCCTCCAGATACCATCTTTTCACAGAAGTTGCATTTGACTTTGTTGTTACTATGTCGTTCACCGAACGACCATGCTGGATCTTCATTGTTCTTAGCCATTGCTATTTTAGAATCTGATTTTTTTGATACATTTACACATTTTTGGACAATTTATCACATGAAAATAGGGGATTAAATGATAAAATTAAAAAAAAAACATCATCTGCTGTGAACCTGAAACTTATTATAGTAATAAGACACTACAAAGTCAGAGGCTTCATTTAAAAAAAGAACCTGATTTTTTTGATACATTTACACATTTTTGGGCAATTTATCACATGAAAATAGGGGATTAAATGATAAAATTAAAAAAAAAATATCATCTGCTGTGAAACTGAAACTTATTACAGTAATAACACACTACATAGTCAGAGGCTTCATTTAAAAAAAGAACCTGATTTTTTTGATACATTTACACATTTTTGGGCAATTTATCACATGAAAATAGGGGATTAAATGATAAAATTAAAAAAAAAAATCATCTGCTGTGAAACTGAAACTTATTACAGTAATAACGCACTACATAGTCAGAGGCTTCATTTAAAAAAAGAATCTGATTTTTTTGATACATTTACACATTTTTGGGCAATTTATCACATGAAAATGGGGGATTAAATGATAAAATTAAAAAAAAAAAATCAACTGCTGTGAACCTGAAACTTTTTACAGTAATAACACACTACAAAATCAGAGGCTTCATTTAAAAAAAGAATCTGATTTTTTTGATACATTTACACATTTTTGGGCAATTTATCACATGAAAATGGGGGATTAAATGATAAAATTAAAAGAAAAAATCAACTGCTGTGAACCTGAAACTTTTTACAGTAATAACACACTACAAAGTTAGAGGCTTCATTTAAAAAAAGAATCTGATTTTTTTGATACATTTACACATTTTTGGGCAATTTATCACATGAAAATGGGGGATTAAATGATAAAATTAAAAAAAAAAAATCAACTGCTGTGAACCTGAAACATTTTACAGTAATAACACACTACAAAGTCAGAGGCTTCATTTAAAAAAAGAACCTGATTTTTTTGATACATTTACACATTTTTTCACAATTTTTCACATGAAAATAGGGGATTAAATGATAAAATTAAAAAAAAAACATCATCTGCTGTGAAACTGAAACTTATTACAGTAATAACACACTACATAGTCAGAGGCTTCATTTAAAAAAAAAATCTGATTTTTTTGATACATTTACACATTTTTGGGCAATTTATCACATGAAAATGGGGGATTAAATGATAAAATTAAAAATAAAACATCATCTGCTGTGAACCTGAAACTTTTTACAGTAATAATACACTAAAAAGTCAGAGGCTTCATTTAAAAAAAGAATCTGATTTTTTTGATACATTTACACATTTTTGGGCAATTTATCACATGAAAATGGGGGATTAAATGATAAAATTAAAAAAAAAACCTCATATACTGTCAAATACTAATTTTTTTACAGTTCACAAACACTACACACTGATAGGGATGGGTTAAAAAATATTCATACGTTTTGAGTACATTTACAAATTTTTTCAGAATTTATCACATGAAAATGGGGGATTAAATGATAAAATTAAAAAAATAACCTCATCTACTGTCAAGTACTACTTTTTTTACAGATCAAAAATACTACTCACTGAGAGGGTTGGGTTAAAAAATATTCATACGTTTTGGGTACATTTACATATTTTTTTTCATAATTTATCACATGAAAATGGGGGATTAAATGATAAAATTAAAAAAAACCTCATCTACTGTCAAATACTACTTTTTTTACAGTTCAAAAACACTACTCACTGAGAGGGTTGGGTTAAAAAATATTCATACGTTTTGGGTACATTTACATATTTTTTTCATAATTTATCACATGAAAATGGGGATTAAATGATAAAATTAAAAAAGAACCTCATCTACTGTAAAAAACTGCTTTTTTTACAGTTCACAAACACTAATCACTGAGAGGGTTGGGTTAAAAAATATTCATACGTTTTGGGTACATTTACATATTTTTTCGTAATTTATCACATGAAAATGGGGGATTAAATAATAAAATTAAAAAAAAATCCTCATGTACTTTGAAACTGAAGTTTTTTACAGTATACAAATACTACTCACTGAGAGGGTTGGTTTAAAAAATATTCATACGTTTTCGGTATCTTTACATATTTTTTCATAATTTATCACATGAAATCGAGGTTTTTGTTTAAACATTTTAAATTAATAATTACGTTGCATGAAATTTATATTTTTTCACAGAACCTTCTTTCTGAAATCAGAGGGGTGTTTTATAAAAAAAAACAGCAACTTTTCCCAATAATTACTATTTCTTAATTCTTATAATGTTTTCTAGTACATTTTCACATTAGAAAATAAAAGAAAATGAAAAAAAAAAACTAATCTGCATGAAAAAAAATATCATACATTCATAATAAATTCTATGCTAAATGTTTAAGGCTTTAAGCATAAATAAATCACTATCAATAATTAATAATCCATATTTCTAAAACAACAACATATTACAAAAAATACATTAAATATTAAACTATACATTAAAACCATAAAATATTTAGATCAGAAGGCTAAAAAATAAAAATGGAATAAAAACTTACATGAAAATGAAGATCAATATATTTCCAGTAGTTTGAACGGAATGATCTTCTAAGATAAGCTAATAATACACAAGGATTTCTAAGATAAGCCGGATGACCGTTTATAAGATGGGGATAGGAGTTTGAAAATACCACTGCTGGATGAGTGAGTTTCGTAATGAATTTGTGGATGAATGAGGAGATGTATGGGGTACTAATATAGTGGAAAAGTTCGGTCGGTTCAGATCACGGGTTTAAAAAAAAATATTAAGAAATTCAGGCGTGGGAAACAGAAAGAATCCCACAGCCTGTTGGATGGGATATGATGCAAGATTCCTGGGCGATATTTTGGACGAAATATCGCGCGATATATCGTCCGTGATATATCGCCTGATAATCGTTTAAAATATCGCCGATATTAATTTCTAATTAATATAACCTGAACCGTTACGGACCGATATTGAGGCTTATCGGCCGATATTTTGGACCGATAAACGGTCCAAATATCGCCCGATATTTGTACCAAATATCGCCGATATCCAGTGGGTCCCACTACTGATAAATTTTTTTTTTTTTTTAAAAAACCATACTTTCCAGCCCGATAAATAGTATATCGGGCGATATTGCGTCCGATATACAGACCGGTATATAGCCCGTATCGGCCGATATTGTATTCTTTTTTTTAAAAAAAAAATGTAATATACCGATATTCCAACTGTACGGCCGATACGATATTGATCGGTTTGAAAAAACCGATATATATCAGCCGATACGATATGTATCGGCCGATATTTAAACCTTAGTATCAAAGTATCAAAGACATTGGTGATTTTTTGGTGATTATGTGAATGGGCACTTTGAACCTAAACTAGGCCTAAAAAAATTGATCACTAGTTCACAACAAATTGATTGTCATCAAATAATTCTTCAATACAATGAGGTTAAACAAGATCCCTCGCTCCTCTATTAAAAATTAATTTGATGACTACAACCAAATTCAGCCCACCATGGTGCTAATTACACAAGCCGATTTCAAGATAGAGAATTTAATTTGAGATAAAAGAATTTCTAACTCAAGCCGATTTCAAGATAGATGAATTTCTCTTGCTATTTTTTTGACCTAGATCCTAGCCTAATTTTTCTTAGCTTTCATTCGTTGGGTGCTTGGGGATTTTCTTTAATCTCTTCCTTCCTTTTCTATTTTCAAGTCTTCTAATCTTTCTTCGATCCTCCTTTCTTGTTCCAACGTTATCGCACAAGAACAGAGTGAAATTGGATTTGGCACCCAGTTGACTGTTTGACTGGAGTCAGGTAGGACCCAGTGACGTGGCTGTTGAAGAGGCTTTTGGAGTGACTTCTCAGAGTGAATTGCTATTGGATTTGGGTCTCGAACCTCGAAGTCACAGATTTGTACATGCCTACATGGAATTTGAGGTGGGGCCTTCTATTTCCACCGTAATTTGATGACATTGCATTTTAAGAACAAACTCATCAGGATTCTCTTTGTAATTTGATGGATCTGATGCTTGCATCATGTTCGCTTTGTAATTCAAATTAGGTAATATGGGTAATGACACTGCCCACCTCAACAAAAGAAAGAAAGAAAGCATGGTTGTATATGTTGAAATTAAAAAGATTTCAAGATACAGATCTCGACCGATGAGTGACATTGCATGTGCACTCACTATGGATTTTGGTTGGCAGCTGGGATCGTTCAATCCATCCATTAGAGCGAGGGAGATGACAATGGTTGCAGTCGAAGAGAAGGGACTTCTTTATTATTTCTACGTGTGGAAAACCGTGGGATACTCAACGTAATATTTCCACGGGTGAGTCCACTGCCCCTACGGCACACAAGGTTAGGTCATAGGAACTCGAACCGGTAACCTCCAGCTTCTTTAGGTAAGAGGCAACAAGTTGAGCTACACCTATGTAGGCAACAATAGCATTGGTTTCACATGTTCTTTAACCTTTTACATTGAATACATAATAAAGTTGGAAGATCAGCACAACACAATGGTGGTTATTGTAATTTAAAATGAGGTTTAGATAATAGTTAACAGTAATACCTGCTGCAAAGGGGTCTTAGCAGTCTAAAAGAAGAGACTTCACCTGAAGAAGAAGAGAGAAGAAATGAAGGAATGCGAGGGTTCCTTCTCCTCAATTTCTTCTCATCGTCTACTTCAGAAGAAGCGACTTCTTTTGTTGAGAACTGAGAGACGAGTCCTCTCTTCTTTTATAGGAAATCTGACATGGCTAATACCTTCTTTCATCCTCTTCTCTCCTCCGAAAGGAAAAAGAGAGAGAGAGAAGAGGAAGAAACAAGAGACTCTTCTCTTCTTCTTCTTCAGAATAGAGGATTGAGAATTGGAAAGCAAGAAACAACGAGACTCTTCTCTTAAACAAACCCAAGGAAGAAAGAAACTGAAACCAGTTGCAAGAGAAGAGACTTCAAACGATGAAGAAACAAGGAGACTCTTTATCTTAAACAAACCAAAGAAGAAACTGAATTACAGCTGTCCATTTACCGGCGTTCTAACCACCGACTAAAAACAATAGAAGAGAAGAGACTTCACCTGAAGAAGAAGAGAACGGTTGCAGTCGAAGAGAAGAGACTTCACCTGAAGAAGAAGAGAAGAGGAAGTGAAATTGGAGAAGTGACACTGCCCACGTCACCTCAATACCTCTATTCCTCTTCTTCTTCTTCAGAAGAAGAAGTGACTTCTTTTCTTGAGAATTGATAAGAGGGCTCTGAATGAATGTGGTTTTGAAACCGACTCTGACCATCTTTTACTTATAATATAGAAATGATTTTGAAAATTCTTAAAGGGAAGAGAAGGGACTAAGTCGGCTCTCTAAAATCTATAGGCCTAATATTTATTAAAAAAAAAATATTATCACTAAGTCTAAGCCGACTCTCTAAAATTAGAATCTAAGTTATCTGTATGTATATCCAAAGCAACCCCTGGATATATCCTGAAACAAAATTCTGTTAACAATCTGTTGATAAAATTTGGTTAAAAGTTAAAACGTATTAGTTAGTGTTAAAAATACAAAAAAGTAAAAAAATAAAACTTCTAAGTGTAAGCATATTATTGTTAATGAAAATTCTTTTGCAATTTCAATAGAAATTTCAGCTGAAAATTTTCATGCAGAAGTTGAAATTTTATAAAATTGCAGTACAAAATCCCAGCATAAAATTTTAGGCAAAATTTCTGAAAATTTTAGCTTAAAATTTCATCTCAGTTTTTCAAAAAAAAAATTCAGAAATTTCAGTTGGAATTTCAGCTGAAAGTTCTCGAGATTTCATACAAAATTCTCAGATTAAATTTTCAGCTAAAATCTGTGAAAATTTCAACTTATTTTTTTGGTCAAAATTTTAGTTGAAAATTTCTGAAATTTCAGCCAAAATTTCTTGTGAAAGTTTCAACCACTTTTTTTGAAATCTAGCAGAAAATTACGACCAAAATTTTCTACCAAAGAAATTTACAGTCGAAAACATACAATTTTTAACTCAAAGGCTCAACCATAATGTTATCAAATTCGCAGCTGAAAAAATAGGTGCAACATTTTTCAAAAGTTCTAAAAATATAAAATCCCCAATGTATATTTTTAAACCAGAAAGATTAAAAAGATTAAATCTGAATTCAAAAACACAATCTCGCTTTTAGACCTTCTTAAAATTATACACAATGGAAGATTCTACCCAAAAATCGAACAAAATGACATTTTTTGATAAAATAAAATGAATTTGAAAAGAGCCAAAATGGTCCATATATCGCCAATGCGGTACGTATTTGCCATTTTTTTACCCAGATTTCAGTTTATTAGACCCAACAAAGGGTCTATTTTTTTATTTGGGTCTATTTCGGATCTCATTAAATGAGTTTAGTCCATTCAGATCAATTTTGGGTTTGGATTAAGTTTCCCAAGTTTCTTGACCAAATTTCACAGATTCACAGAATTTGAGTACACATATGTATGTCTAGAGGAAGTCTTAATGAAAACGAGTCAATTAACTTTTAAGTGAATCCAAATTTGTTAGTTTTAAATGTTAAATCTATCATACGAGTTTCATTTTATTGGTTGGTTTAAGTTTAAAAACTAGAAAACTTGAAATTTGAATTAGACTGGTAATATAATAGACTGAAGAAACATGGTTGAGTTTTTACTGAATTTGTTTGTGTCCAAACTCAATCATGTTTTTAAACTTAAACAAACAAAATTAAACTAAGTCGATGTAACTGAGCCAAAGGTAAAATTTGTAATTTTGACTCGAGTCATCAATTTGAGGTAAACTTAATTTGGAAGAATATAGATTGGATTACATATTTAAACTCTAATAAAGAGAAGGCACCATGAGTTTGCAAAAACTTTGTCACTTTAGACAAAAATCTAGGCTTTTAAAACGGGTAATGATCCGTACACCATGAGTTTTCACTATGGTGCTGGGTGCACCACTTTTAAAAGGAAAAGATCATTTTGTCATTACTCTGCTTCTCTCTTCCCTCTTTTAAATAGAGGGCAAAATGGTCTTTTTCTTTTAAGGGTAGTGTACTACGGTCAAAACTCATGATGCACGGATCATTATCCTTTTTAAACTCATCATTTTGATGACTCATTTTTAACCAAAAAAATTTAAAGTTTTAAAATTTATTTTTGATTCCATACTTAACAATTCATTTTTTTGACTTTATATCGAAATGATAAAATTTACTTTTAAAATAATATTTTTGTATTTAGAGGGAAATTGTTGAATATGAATATGATTATAATGGCAGAGTCCAGTGGACCTAAAACATGATAAATATCAATATTTTTTGAAAAAAAACCTTGACTCACTGAAACACTTACTAGTGTACAACCAGTGCAGGATGAAACCGAGGTTTGAGGTGAGGTTGTAATTTATAAATGGCCCGAGCGGAGTCCTATCTAGGTCCATCCAGACATTTTTTTGAAGCCCAGCATATGTCCAGCCCAGCATCTCAGGTAGAAAATGCTTTGCTTGATCTAGAATGAGGCCCAAGAGGCCCAATTTAATTCAAGATATTAACACAAGCATGAAATAATGAAGAATGGAAAGTCATTTTATATGTAAAAGGAGGACATATCTTTCTTCCTTGTTGTTAGGGTTCTAAGCCTAAATTGTGGAATATTGTTGTTTGAAAATTGAAAATTAAAATGCGACTTTCTTTTTTAAAATTTATGTGTGGGAAAGCCAGTGTAAAACTCCCACGAGTGATGTCTATTATTCTTAGAGTACATTATGTTAGGCCATAGGGGTTCAAACTTGACACCTCCCACTTTCTGAGATAAGAGGTCAACCAGTTGAGATACACTTATGTGGGTGAAAATTAAAATGTGACTTCGACTTGTGAACGCATAGTTGATTTAAGGTCTCTTTTAACTATGCTATAAGCTTATCCGTCAACTTCATTCGATTGAGGGATTTACTCTAAACTATGCAATCTTTAGGTCCAATTTCAATATAACTTATATAATATTATAGTCTATTTCGATTTAAAGAATTATTCAATTAATAGTTTTTTCTTGAGACCAACTTAACTATCTGTGTGGGTTAGCTACTTTGCATTAGCTATAGGCCTTTACTCCCATTTTTGGCTGGTTTGAAAGTTGTAATTCAATAGTTCAATTAGGGGTTGAAATCTCTTTTTTTATTTTTTTTTGAAAAACACAAATATCGGCCGATATTTTCAAAACACAAATTTCAGTCAATATCTTGGCCTATATGGGAAAATATCGGTCAAGATACCAGCCTGAGGCCGCGGCTGATATCAAGATTGAAAAAAAAAAACGATAAATGAGGATATCGGTTGATATGGCCGATACCTATCGTATGGGTCGAGATTTGTTTCCTTGATTTCAATATCAATTTGATATAATTTGAGGGTTGGTTCCTATGTACTGTATAGTGTTATTGAGATAGATGTTGATCCCTTGACATGTTAACATAAGATCTCTATTTTTTAGAGTTTTTTTTTTTTTAAATTCTTTTAGTAGGTTTTATGACACGTGAAATGCATATTAACATATTGGCTAATAGTCTAATACATATTTGTTAAACTAAAATAATGTTATAATAATATTTAAAATCATCTTTGAAATTAATAATAATAATAATAATTTTTGTTTAACAATTCTAAGCAAGTGTTCTAAATTGCTACATATGGCCATGGATGACCTAATGCATGCGTAATACTGAACTAAGAATAATTTCCTTCAGTCAACGCTCTCTTATTCAACTCTTTCACCTAAAAAGTCTGGCCATATATTCTTTGACAAAGAACATCTCAGTTGGAAACTCAATTCACACATTTAAGTACACAATCCTAATTCCTTTTACTTAAGAGTTTTTTTTATAATTAAAATGTCTAAACTTTTTAGAGTACTCGATGAATTTTCGAGACATGTGTAAGCCTCTCTATCTAACACACTAGGTAACTCTTTGGAGAATAATCCATTAAGACAGAGTGAGAATCAAGTTCAGAACTCTCACTTTTTTAGTCAGGTTCCTGACCATCCTTTCACTTAAGTTGGAAGTAAGCCTTTTACTGGTTGATGTAGGTCTCCTTGGTCAATAAAATATAATTATCTTTGAAGATAATATTTGAGTAATTATGTAAAAAATATCAATATTTACATGAAAAAAATTTAAATCTAATATTAAACGCTAAAAAATCCTTAATGAATGTGTACTTAGTCTATTGAGTTGAATTTCACCCTACTTAATATTAATTTTAACAAGTCTAACATGCAGCATTCGGCACTAATTTTGACTTTGTTTCTTTAGTTTATTAGGATAATTTTTCTACTCTTTCCGTGGGGTTTTATGTTGAATATCCCACGGTTTTTCACATGTAAATTAAAAAATAATAATAATGAAATAAAATAAATATTTTATATTCTCATTGATTTCAACCTTTCAAAGCTGACTACTTAAAAGTGAGAAATACCCTAACTTTGAAAGAAGAGGCTAAAGTTATGGCAGTTTCACACTATTTTTCACCAACCAACCCACAAACTTAGTCTTCATCCCTTCACAAACTTTTTCGTCGTAAATGGAAAATTACCCAATACTTTTACAAGTCAAAGTCTCCACCATGATTGAAGGAGATTAAATAATAAAGTCTCCACCATGATTGAAGGAGTTTACCATTATTTAATCAAATATTAAATTCAGTTTTCATTCCAACTTTCTAATTACATGATTTAAGGCAACAACTGTAGAAGACTGATGTTAAAATTAATGAATCAAAAAGTCAAGAAGGGGCTGAATTTTTGTCATTTAGTAATTTTGAATTTTTTTTTTTCATTTAGCATCATTGTTAAGGCCCATAATAATCTTAAAATATTAACGACAAGAAGACAATCTTTAAATCCCTAAAATGTTTGTTTTATCATTAATCAAAATCATCGATCATCTTCATTCTGTATAATTGGTGAGATGGATAGAGAACTCCATAAATGATATAATTGAAAGGGAACTCTTCAATATGATTATTATAGTTTTGTATGATCGACCATGAAAGATCAATCACTTATAGCAATTAAATTTTCAAAATAAAAAATCACAAGATCAGTATAATGATTAAATAATAATATCACGGATACATAGCAGGTTTTTGAACTCAATATATATCGGCCATGATATCGCCGATATGTATTAATATCGGTGATTTAAAAAAAATTGAAAAACGGTGTGGGCCACGGCGATATCTTGGCCGATTTTAGGTGGATATCAGCCAAAATATCATCCTATATTTGGGTTTCCAATTTTTTTTTTTAAAAGAGTTGTGTTTTTTAAAATGACTCATATATTTTCAAAAAAAGAAAAAGGAGGAGAGAGAATGATATTGGTCCATTTCTCGACCAAATGAATGAAGTGCAGAATATTTATATGAATAATGTTTTTTATTCGAGCCAATAAATACTACTGCAAAACAATGTAAACCATTAAGTGATAAACTGTAACAAAGTTTCAATCATGGCAACTGTAAAGAACCATAAAAGTCAATAGAGGTAAGAGATTGGGAAGAACTTCCCAAGAAGTCAGCAGTACATCTACCTTCAAACGATTGATTCACACCTTCCCATTCTCATTATATAAATCCCATCAAAGCTACCCATTTATCCAACATTCTCATTCCATCTTCTACCCTTGCCCTTGTTGAGATTCTATTGAAGATGGATACAAAATATGGTTTTGGGTTTGCAACAGGACTCAGTCTCCTGGTTTTGATCTTCATGCCCACCACCACTCTGGCGACAGCAAGAAATGCCGGAGGGCCCGGAAACTGGCACTTCGGCTTCAACCACACCGATTGGGCTCACCGGAACTCCACGATTGTCGTCGGAGGGTCAGAAAAGTGGCACTTCGGTTTTAACTATAGCAATTGGGCCCTTCAAAATGGTCCCTTCTACACAAATGATACACTAGGTGACTATTCTATCTCATTTATGTTGCTCAGATTTTTGTCAAGGTTCTAAATTCAGTCGTAAGGGTGCAAGTAAGATGGGCTGAATTGGGCCTCATCGATTAGGGCTAGGGCCCATGCTGCAATTTAGGGCCTAGGTAGGCCCTAATCATTTAAAATTGGGATTAGGTCCTAAAAACAAATAAAGGCCCAAAAGGCCCTCAGGTTTTCAGGCTCTTTCTCCATTAATATTTTTACAATAGTCTTACATTTTCAGGTTGTTCATTTTCACCAAGTTAGCAAAGCAATTTAAGTCTTACTTCAAATAATATGGTAAATAACTTTGATAATAATCTAGACTTTTTCTATATAGAAAGTAAATGCCAAGGAAAGAATCAATGATTAGAAAATTACAATCCCATAATTAGAGACAGAGACAGAAAGAAATACACAAATATAGAAGGTCCATCACGTTAAGAATATCCGTTAATATGGCATGAATACAAAATCTGATGAATACAACCTTTTGTTTGATCTTATCGTTGTAGTCTTCAAGTATGATCCACCCAATGGAACCAACTTCCACCACAGTGTATACCTGCTAGAGAACTTCAAGAGCTTCATGAATTGTGACTTGAAGCACTCCAAAATGGTGGGGAGTGTGGCGCAGGGTGGCAGCGCCGGCTTCAAGTTTGTTTTGAAGGAGAGCAAACCATACTACTTCGCATGTGGAGAGAAAGCCGGGTTTCACTGCAACACTGGACTGATGAAGTTCTTTGTGCGGCCTCTCAAAGCCCCTTGCAGAGGTTGAAGAAAGTAGCTTGGGAAGATGCAGTGCTGAACTCACTACTAATAAGGGAGTTAATGTAGTTTCTCTTGTCTAATCTAATAAACAAAAGAGAAGTTTTGTTTTTGCTGAGATTCAAGCTTAGAAAAGGGCTTTCGCTTTGGAATTTTGAGAAGAAAAGGTTGAGAATAATGTAATTGTAGCTCTTACAAGGAACAAGAAAGAAGAAAAGGCTTAGCTTGGTTTTACCACAGAGATCTTTAATCTTTATTCAATGCTTTCATGATAATGATAGAATGATGGACTGAAATATAAACTGAAGAAATTTTTAATCAATGTTTTCAAATTTGAACCAAGAAATATTATTTTTAGTAGATGATTTGGTAAAAAATAAATAAATTAAAGGCCCTTAGGAAAGTGGGAAATTATCACAAGGTAAGTTGGCATTTTTTTGTGGTTTTTTATTATTCATATTAGGAAGTCCCATCTTAGTATGAGGATGCCAACATGCTATTGAATATGTTAATAATATAATATACTTTTTTAATAAAATAATAAATGTTTTTAATTTATTGCTCAAAAAATGACAGTAAATAAAATTGTCATTTTTTCAAACAAAGATTGTTCTCAATAAAATATGTATAGAGCCAAGCATGATTAAGCAATAACTTTGGCTCTGATAAGAGCAAAGAGTTAAGAAGGTAAGCAAGATGGGTTTAGATAATTAATTAATAAATTGACTTGGATATTTTATGCAGTTTTTATCGAGGCAAGAGAGGGTCATTAAAATGCCCAATTGAGCCTAAAATGTTTAAGTAATTGGCCCACTTGGTATGGATACTGTTGGGTCTATAATTTCTCATTTTGGACTTAATTTGAACAAGGGTCCCAAAGAGAGGGAGAATGAATTGATGTGGGAATAGATCTCACAAAAAAAATATTGGCTGATATATATTTGTTTTTAAAGTCTCTATATATCGGCCGATATCTGATATAGATCACTAATATCGATTATATTGATAGTTTTAATTAAGAAAAATAGGAGAGAGAAATTTCTTAGTCGATACTGAGATTTTTTTTCCCGGAATCTCAGAGTTTATCCGGCCAAAAATCGAAAATCCAGCCCATTATTATTTTTTTTTTTTTTTTTATTTTTTTTTCGTTTTTAATTATTTGCTATTTTAAAGTGAAGATTAAGGTAAGATTAGAGTTTCTTACTTTCTTTGAGTATCTAGATCCGAATCAACGCCGTTTGTCGCTTTACGTCGCCAACTCTCACGGCCAGATCTGTCCACCAGTGTTGCAGTCTCGTCTCAGCCATCCCCTTCTTCTTCACTTTCATCCGTACTACGCCCATCACCAAGCCTCTGTTTCAACACCTCCACCGATCCCACGACCCAGATCCCATCTCTCAGCCCATCGTCCCTAGTTCCTTCACCTTCCCGGCAACCATCCACTCGCTCGATCCTAAACCCAGGCCTAGCCGTCCTCAAGCCTTCATCTCCATCTACCTTTGCCCCCTCTCTGTTACCTGCTTCACCAGATACATCCCCCATCTTTCATACAGAACCCACTTTTCCCTATTTCCGTTCACCAACGGTGGATCCATTTCCCCTTTTAACCCTTCAAGTCCCTTTTTTTTTCATTTAAAACTATACCATCTCATCCACTGCCCCATTCATTAACCCCATTACCCATCTTTCATCCAATATTTTTTTTAATGGTTAATATATTAAAAAAGAGAAATGCACCAGAGGTGTACAAAGGAAGGGAAAACACAACCTTGAAACCCCCAATGAACAACCAAATCCAGTAAAAGAAAAAACTAAGCTAATCAATATATTCTTTTCAAACAACATTTGGCCCCAGACACCTTTGACCAAACACAAAACCCTTTCGAGTGAGTATTAGCCTTAGTTTTGCTAGTTTTCACCGTGCCCATGTTTAATCCACGTTTGAACCCACTTCCATCAAACTGAATCTAAACCTTGCTCGTTTGACTCATTTCCATTAAAATCCTAATTAGCACATTTAGTCTTCCAATCCGCCACTTTTAGGCCCGCTTAACCGACTCAATTCACCATTGGTCGAGTCATCCATCCATTTCCAAACCCCATCCATTCCGCGTTGTATCAATCTCTCTCCACTTTCTTTGAATTTTATGAATTCTTTAAATGAATTAAAGCATCTTTATTGATTCCCCCTCCAACTTGTTAAAACTTGAAGCAAGCCCGTCTCTAAATTCACCCTCCGTACTAGCTTCTTGCCAATCTCTACAAGATTAAGTTCTTTTGCGTTGAAATAACGGTGGAAGAAGTATTGCCACCAATTTTGTTTTGGACACAATATTTCTTTAATCCATGAGGATTGACTTGATGGTTAAGAATTTCAAGAAGTTGTGGAA
This sequence comes from Chimonanthus salicifolius, assembly GCA_013350335.1. Lineage (NCBI taxonomy): Eukaryota > Viridiplantae > Streptophyta > Magnoliopsida > Laurales > Calycanthaceae > Chimonanthus > Chimonanthus salicifolius. The sequence continues at coordinate 68,275,930 of CM023539.1, read as the reverse complement.
GATTCTGAGTTTAAGTCCCACTCTCAACATATAAGGGTCACGTCCCCTAGTTTTATTTAGTGTGTATGAATAGAGAGATTTGCACATGTCCTAAAGACTTAATCAGGTGCTCTAGAGGTCTAAATACCTTGAACTTCAAAGAAAAAAAAAGATTCATTTAATTTCATTGTGAACTAGGTTAGTACTTTTTGTAATATTCATATCTATGCATTCCCTGCTCTCTCAATGATTATCATTACACAAATTGGTTCAATATGGATCAATTTTGAGTCTCACACATTGTTGAAACAAGCCTAAGTGCTTTAGACCATTAAACAATTTTGGTCTTTAAAATTTTATTTAGTTCTATCTATTCAAATTATTTTTTAGTACTCTTCTATCTAATTATCATCATTATCATTATCATTATCAATAGTAAATATCAAATTTATTTGAGATCGGTTTTGTAAGTTCTTCTCCTTCAATTGAATAGACTTTTTTTCAAACAAATTCACTCTTACCAACCAAAGTGAACCCTATTTGTTGACCGAGTTATGAGTTGAGCAGGAACTAAATATCAACAGACGTACAACGTTACAACGTTATACCAACGTTTGATTTTTCTCTGACATGGGACCACAGGCGATGTTTATCTAAGGGATAATATTATGTAAGCACATTAAAAGATGAAAGGCTTGGCTGTCTTTGCCAATAACAGTTAATAAATGAAGGTTCAAGCATTGCCACGTAAATTATGACTAGCAGATAAATAGGTAGCCATAAACTAATGGAAATATGAGAAAGTCAGACGCCGACTATAAGAAAATTATTAGAAGGAAAAATACATACTTATTTTTTTTTTCTTTTTTTTCCTCTTTCAATCAATAGAGTAGACATTTTAAAACTCAAAAAAAAAAAAAAAAATCAAAACTTTTCATTCATAATAATAAAAAAATTCAAAATTTTGGAGTTGAAGTTTTATCCAATTCAAATTTTATAATTGAACAAGTGGTATCAGAACTTCATGAATCCCTTATCCAAACGGGACGGTTGGTGACGTTCTATCTACTGGATTGCCTGTTCGAGGGAGAGTGTAACAGCCTAGCTCATAAAAAAGGCTTGGGGCTCGGGCCGGCAAGATATTGTCCGCTTTGGGCCGACACACTTGCACACGTGTGAGTCTGCACTGTTTTTGGATCGAACCCGACCTAAGTTCGGGTTCAAAACGCATCTTGCTGGTTTGAGGGAGGAAGGCTACTTATAAACCTCCTCTCAAACTCCTCAACTTCCAATGTGGGACTTTCACAACTCCCACCCACTGTTGGGCTATCGAATCCGATTGACCCCCTCTGTTGGTTCATCCGATAGGGCCCAGTTTCACTTGGATCAACCTCTCTAGGGCCTGGCCTCTGGCTCATGAGTCAGGATATCACAGAGAGATTGTTAAATATGAATGAGTCCCTCATCGATGAGAGAGGAAGAAAATTAAAGAATTATATGGGGTTAGATATCTCCACCTATAAGACTAGTCTTTTAGACTAGAAGCCCAATCCCAACACATATAATACTGAGTCTACCATTAATGGGTGCTATGTACCTTGGAAATGGGCATTGTTGTAGATGTTGGGTCTTTTAACCCATCCTTTAGGTTAGGGATTCTGTGTATAATCTCTTTCTTCTCTCTCGTAGGATTTTACAGAGTAGTATTTATGTTCTTAGTGTAAATGATGGAAACTTATTTTCATTTACAATATTTATACAAGAATTTGTGTTTATCTTACTTAATTATTGGGAATTTAATCAAAACATCAAAAATTTTAGAGTGAAAAATGTGAAATTAGATTATTTATTTTAAGTCATCGAAAAATCTCATGAGAGATTAGAAAAATTAAAGCTTACATAATTGTTGTTTGAAGGCCTTTAATATACACACTCAAACCAACCTACTTCTACTCAGCCACCCAAGTTTCAACTTGGTTTAGTTAGCTTCCAACTGAGCCAGACTCAAGTTGCATTTCTAGCCATATGGCTTGCTAGATGTACCTCTGCTCAGTTATGAGACCAACAAGTTGTGGACTCAGTTGCTCATTTCACCTTAAAAATAAGAGCAACATTTTTAACTCAGACATCTTAACATGGATCAAATGGGACAATAGTTCCTTCAATCTATGGACCAAGCACTTGTAGACACGAATCCAATCATCATTCATACAATACAAATCACCCCATTAGAACTTCCATGAATATAAAGTTTCCATGGAGGAAGAAACAATGCCATAGATGAGCAAACTATGTATTCAAAAGTGCTTATTTTAAATTTTTTTTCAAAATTCAAATTTAATTTTCTACATCACATTGATGCATAAAGAATAATGTAATAGAAAACACTAAAACTTCGAAACTAGGATACAATCTTAATAAATTTCTTTGTAGATGACACTAGGAAAGCATAATTTGTCAATTTATGCTCATATTTGAAAGCCTAAGTTTGCGCTCATCTGAAAGAAGCTTGGCGAAACGAGTGAGAGCATCTTCATTGATTCCCTCTCCTTCAACTTGTTGAAACAAGCCCGTCTCTAAATTCACCCTTGACACTGGCTTCTTCAGTAGCTTCTTGCCAATCTCCACAAGATTGAGCAGGTTCTCTTTTGTTGAAATATCGGTGGAGGATGCATCACCATCCAAGTTATCATCCTACTCATCAACAAACAGAAGAACCAATCAGCCATCAGTAATCTTGAAACATACCAATCAAGATATTGATTGTGTTTAAAAAGAACTAGAATGAGCATGACTTGCATTTTGAGTAACAAAGTCCTTTATTAGTCCTTACTACAGCCTATAAAAGTGCAATCCTATTGAATGCATGTTAACTCACACTTATACTCTGTCTGTCCCAATTTAGTTGTCTTATATGGATTTTGGAATTGTTCCAAAATAGTTATCTCATTTACATTGGAGTAGCATAAAATGTGTTGGAAATGGATGAAATCATATGAATTGTTGGCGTTATATAGAGAGTTCGTTAAAAAATACAGATGTTTCAAATGAGACAACTAAAATGGGACGGAGGGAATAATAGAGAGCAAACAATCTTAATTCTAAAGACTTAAGAGATGATGCACCTGTATACGAAGGTAATTCTTCTCAGAATGGAGTGCTTGAAAGAGAATGGTGGTGTGGATGTCGACGACGTCGGCGCTTCCTTGGGTAAAAGCATCAATCAAAGGTGTAGTGCCCCCATTGTACAACCACCCAAGCACACCCCATTTGGATGCTTTCTTTGCATTGTATTTCTCTTCTGCCTTCGCAGATCCAGTTCCCAAAGAGATGACAAGGAATTTTCGATAGTCCATCGATTCTATTGAGCTGAAGTCTTTGTTCTTTGCTTGAATCTCCTTGGAGATATGGCTCATCGCCATCAATGTCTGTAAAAAATGCATCAAACAACAGAGGAATCCACATTAGATCCATATTTATATTCAATTGAGCAGTAATAATGGTTGAATTCACAAACTTACAGGATTATTTGCAGCAACTCCACCATCAATCAGATTGAAGCTTCGAACATTTCCTTTGGAGTCTTTGGTTTCAAAATAATGAGCTGGGAGATAGGTTGGAGCAGCAGAAGTACTTAAGCAGACATCCGACAGCAGGGCATTCTTTGATTGGTTTGACCTTGCCTAAATTTTTAAGGAAAAAAATATATGAATGAGATAAATTATGTAACTAACATCAGAAGTGGAATTCAAAAATAGGAAATTGGAAAAAGGAAGGAAGAAGATTAGTACTTCATATGTAAAGAAGTTGATAGGTTGAAGAAACTTGATATCGAATGTGGGAATAAGGACGGCGGTTAAGGTGTCTTGAATCCTCAAATTACCAAGCAGTTGTTGAACTTTGGAATGCAAGTATTTACCATCATATTTTGGTCCTTTGAGTGCACCAAACAAGCCCTTGATGGAACTCAAAATCTTACAACTGCACAAGGATGAGAATCAGTGAGAATGAAATAGACGTTGATATTGTGAAATTCAAAATTTATTGCATACGCCTAAGAGAAATATCTAGTTCAAACATCATGAAGCATCAAATCTTCACAACTTATTTGATGAAATTTAAAATTTTAAAATATGTGATTTTCAAAATGAGCAGCAGAGACTCAGAGTATGAAGATATTCATGCCAGGTCTCCTACGTCTTTTTATCTCGCTATATACTAGGGGTGAAATTTGTGTCGGGTTAGGTCAGGTCAAACTTTTTAAAAATTGACCCGACTTGACACGAGAAATCAAGTGGATTGGGTATTATATTTTTAAAATCAGGTTCGGGTTGAAATGAAGAAAAAAATTTCGAATTAAATTTAGGTCGAGTTAGGACAAGCGTTTTAAGAATTGACCCGATCTGACTCGAATTGATCTTTAATATAGCACTCAGGTTTAGTCGGGTCAACAATTCGGTTCAACACTCGGATTCAGTCGGGTCAACAATTTGAATCGGGTTGGTTTAAGCAATTCGGGTCAGATCAGGTCAAGTTCAATAATTTTTTATATAGGTTGAATTAGGTTTATTAAAATCCAACCTACTCCGTCCAAGTTTCAACCCTAATAATGAGAGCCTATCTCTGAAAACCCCAATTCCTGATGCTCGGGGTGATCATTTTGTGTTGTTAAAACATACAATATTCATGCACCAATTCTTTTCTACTCTACCTGCTTTGAGGAAAAATCTTGGGACAGTTCTCTAAATAAAATTCATTGATGTCTTTAGCTGCAAACAGAGGGCGGTTGTTGTTATCAGGTGCTGCAAGCATGGCTGTCACTAGCCCTCCTGTGCTCGTCCCAGTAATAACATCAAAATACTCAGCAATCCTTGCATCCTTTCCATCGATCTCCTGTTTCAGTTTCAAGTTAAAGCAATTGTTATGGTATTTGCATCATCGGGTCGCTGTTTTTTTTGTGAAATATCTGTTAATTGTCAATAGATAATGATTGAAAAAAGAGTTTTATTATATAAAGACAAAAAAAAGAAGTAAAAGGAATAAGTTGATATCAACTGCACTTAAATAGTCAGTCAGTCACATTAAGTTGTGATATGTTAGAATCACCTGGAGCTTGGATTCCAAGAAGGCAAGTACTGTTCCAGGAATTATTCCTCTCACACCTCCTCCATCAATGCTCAGCACAGTCACCATATTTCCAAATGATGGAGTCGGCTTAACCGTTGTTTCACCGTCGATCGCCATTGCTAACCGGAGAGGAGACTTCTTGTTTATACCCGAAATATAATCAGAAGCAAGGTTGAGTCCAAGTGGTAGATGAAGCTAATTGAATTTTACAGATGGATATTGAAATGGGTTGATGGGTATTTATAGACAGAATTTCAGGTAAGAGTTTCTTTCAGGATGTCGTCGGATCCCTGCTACTCTGTTGAAGATTGACATGAACAAAACGTGGAAAATGTAATGTCCGTTGAGTACAATTATATTAAACGATGACTGAAACCTACCCAACTCAACTCAATCTTTTCCTTTAATAATTAGGTTATTGAAGAGATTGGTTTTAGAGTATTGACACAGTCAATCTTCATATGTTGGCTGCGATATGGATTTGTGGAGTGGACCCAATCAAATATGAGAGTTGGATAAGTGTAAGCTGCCAACAAATTGGATGAGAAAGTATTGCGTAAGCAGTCAAAAATTAATATTTTAAATTATTCAAATAGTTGTACTCAACGGTCTTATCTATCCACGTGGACTCAAATTTGTACCATTTTATTTTTTAAGATAAAATATTACAAACTGAGCTACCCATGTGGAGTGAAAGATTATTATTAATTATTTTTTTTTAATTTTTAATAAGTCGTGTCAATCTTGCCAACTTAATTGTGATATGGATTTTGGAATAAAATCATAAGACTGTTGTCTTATATGACCACTTGATCTAATCGAGCAGCCCTAAATAATACACAAAAAAAAACATAAGCTGGCAAACAAACGTATGAACCGTGTTTTAACTTTTACTGGATTCCATCATTTGTGGCTGCCAAATGCCAATACCAATACCATGCCGTAAATCCTTATTATATTTTTATCTAATCTATTTAAATTAATAAGATATGATATGTATAACAATGGGTCATCCATCATGATATTTTCTATGTTGAACTTGTCTATCAAGTTGAAGACCCAATCTAATCAAGTTGAGCCTATTTTGATCAACATCTATGTACTAGTGCCATTTTAAATTTTGACTTTTTATAGTATATATCCATCCATTTGATTGCCTGCTTATATTGATCAAATTCTGAAATTTGATTACGTCCAAACTCAAAAGATCCACATGTAAATAATAATTTAGAACAGAAACAAAATATGCTTTAGTGGGTCCATCTAATTCCAATTATGATGAAAATTTAGATTATCTCCAAATATTTAAAAGTGAGCTAATACTTTATATACGTTACATGGGCGACCCACTTAAGGGCATGAGGTCGGCAATGATAATTTTTTAATGTTGGCCAATCTTAATGAATACAAATCGTTTTCACTCTTTGATGAATGAAACACACTTGAAAAATGGCAAGAGGAGAATATAAAAATATGATCAATGTTTGCAATTTTTAAGCAGCCACGCTTTCCTTTTCTTTCTACATGTTTTAAATTTTAATAACTATGATAATTACATTTACATCAATGTTATGGTTCTTTGAATAATTTAAATTCAGAATTCAATGAACCCCATCGCCTTCCCAACGAAGATAGAGGTTCTTTGGTTTTATTTTTTTCAGAAGAAAGATGAGAAGCCAATTCTTCTGGCGAGGGAGGAAGAGGAAAGATATGGCTTGCATTCTTATCAAATAACAAGAAAGAAAGTTCACTCTCTCTTCTTCATCCTTCTCCAAATTCACTAAGTGGAGACTCACACCCTCTCTCGTATTTACAAGGATCAACAGAAGAATCACTCTCTCTCTCTCGTGCTTACACTTGGGGAATTTAATACAACCAATCATAGGGATTGAGTTTGTGAGAGAGAAGAAAGGATAATAAACTAGAAAAGTTGTGGTATAACCAGTTTCATTGTCGTTGTGGAATGTGATTGTTTTACGACGGCTATAAGGTGGAGCATCGGCACATATTGGGTGGATCTTGAACAAGCACACATTAAGAGATAGAGCTACAAAGGCAATTACTTATTGATTTTAATTTTATTTTAAAACCTTTGTTCCAAAAGTGGATTAAGGAGTATTGACTCCGGAACCACTATAAAAAACTCTAGAGCGTCGTCTCTGGCATAGTGGTCAATGGAATTTCCAGCCAAACGGATAAGTGGAATTCCTATTCTATAGTGGTAGGTGAAATTTCCAGACAATTGAATGAGGTAGAATTCCTACTCTAATTGTGAGGGTGTAAATCCCTTCTCTTTCAATGAATATGTATCTGACCTTCTTCTTTGATAAACGAAAGGAGAAGAGAATGGAGACCCAACCACCACTCAAACGTCCTTAACCTCAATCTCCACAACCCATTCGTGTTGGAAAACTAATGAACAAATAGCTCAGTAAAAATACTTCAACATTCTTAATTAAACTCAATGAAACAATACAACTTGAAAAGAGAAAATAAAGTTACTGCTGCAAGCAACATGATTGTCAGTTACCATATTTTATGAAACTACCAAGCATGAACAATAAACATGGTTAAACAAACTAACCATGACTCCTACAAACTAGGGATCCTCCTACAAACTAGGTAAAACAAATCTCTTAACTGTAAGCAACAACTTTTATTAAAAATAAAAAACTTTAAATCAAATCTTAACACTCTCCCTTAAACTGATTTCTGCAGAAAACAGTTTAAGATTCAAATTTCATCTTCATGTGTAAGCACCCTCCCTTGAACAACATTCTGTAAAGAGCAGACTCCAAGTATGCCTCTGAGCTTTACGAATACTAGTTGTTTGAGAGGTTTAGTCAGAATATCAGCAGCTTGATCTTCACTCTTGCAAAACTCTAACTCAATCACACCATCTTTGCAAAGATCACGCAATAAATGATAACGAACATCAATATGTTTGCTTCTCCCATGCATAACTAGATTCCTTGAAAGTTTTATGGTAGAAACATTATCACCTTGCTGGAACTTCAAGCATTCTTCTCAACCAAATGACTTGACAGGAGCATGAAGCCGCAGCTACAAACTCAGTTTCGGTTGTCGAAAGTGTCACAATTTGTTGCTTCTTTGATGACCACGAAACAACACCTAAACTCATCAAGAACATTACAGAAGTGCTCTTTCGATCATCAATATCACCTGCATAATCACTGTCAGTGAAGCCAACGAAACTTGTTTTTTTACCCCTTTAATAAAGAATACCATAATCAGATGTGCCCTTCAAATATCGAAAAATTCTTTTAGCTGCCTTGAGGTGCATCTCAGTTGGATTCTCCATATAACGGCTTATCAAACTAACAACATGCATGATGTCAGGCCTTGTTGAAGTCAAATACATCAGACTTCCAACAATTTGCTTGAAGAAAGTATTGTCAATTCTCTTACCATCAGGATCTCTTATCAACTTCAAACCAGTTTCAGTTGGTGTTCCAACTGGATTACTATTTATCATCTGAAACCTTTCAAGAACATCCTTCACATATTTCTTTTGAAAAACAAAATTACCAACTGCTGATTGTACTACTTCTATCCCAAGAAAATAGTGCATCAATCCCAAATCAGTCATATCAAACTCATTCATCATAGACTTCTTAAAATCATCAAACATATCAACATCACTTCCAGTGTAAATCAGGTCATCAACATATAAACACACAATGAGCATTTTACCTTTATTACTAACCTTAACATACATTGTATGTTCATATGGGCACTTTTGGAAACCTTGTTTGACAAAGTAAGCATTTATGCAGCTATACCAATCTCGTAGTGCTTGTTTCAGCCCATAGAGTACCTTCTTCAATCTAAGAACCTTCTCTTCATGGCCTCGCTGCACATAACCTGGAGGTTGATCTACAAACACTTGTTCTTGCAATTCACCATGTAAGAATGCAGATTTTACATCTAATTGAAAAATAGGCAAAGTGTTTTGAGCAGCTAAGGAGATTACCAATCGAATTATGTCTTGTCGTGCAACTGGGGCAAACACCTCTTTGTAATCAACACCATACTCTTGTTTTGATCCTTTTGCCACCAAACGAGCCTTGTGCTTGTCAATCTCACCTTTCTCGTTCAATTTGGTTTTAAAAATCCATTTTACTCCAATAGCTTTCTGCTCCTTAGGCAAATCAATCAGCTCCCATGTATTGTTCTTTTCAATGGATTTCATTTTAGCATCCATTGTCTTTTTCCACTTTATATCCTTGACTGCTTCCTCAAATAAAATAGGATCAGAATCTGCAAATAATGCAAAATGAGCAGTAGTATCATCATCAAAGAGTTCATCTCCACTTACATAATCATTCATCCAGGCTAGTCTCTTCCTTGGACGCTGGTTCTCTGGTGGCTGCTCATTTATTGGTGAAATTGCTGAAGAACTAGACAAGTGTTCATCAGAGGACAATTGTTGCACTTCAGTCCTATTTTCTGCATCATCAAAATCAACTGGAATTTACTGCTGTTCTTTGCCTTTTCCAGTCCAATCCCACATCTTTTCCTCATTAAACACTACATCACGGCTGGTAATTACCCTCTCAGTAATTGGATTGAGTAATTTTTAGGCCTTGGAGTGTTCACTAACACCAAGAAAGACACATTTTTCTCCCTTGTCATCGAGCTTCTTCCTCTTTTCATCTGGAATGTGTGCATATGCTATGCACCCAAATACTTTGAAATGATCTACTGATGGCTTCTTTCCACTCTAGGCTTCCTCAGGCATCATGTTTTTAACAGAGAATGTAGGACATCTATTCAAAACATGTATTGACCACAAAATTGCTTTAGGCCAAAACTTCTTTGGAACTATTCCTTTGACCAGCAAGCTTCTAACCATGTTGAGGATGGTTCTATTCTTCCTCTCGGATACACCATTCTGCTGAGGTGTATATGTAGCTGTAAATTGTCTTTTAATGCCTTATTCATCACAAAAGGCTTCAAACTCCTTTGAGCAGTACTCTCCACCCCGATCTGTTCGAAATGTTTTAATCCTTCTTCCTGCTTCATTCTCAACAAGTGCCTTGAAACTTTTAAATACATTAAAAGCTTCTGATTTTTCCTGCAAAAAATATACCCATGCCTTTCGACTAAAGTCATCGATAAAAGAAAAAAAGTATTTCTTTTTACCATTTGAGATTGGGTTGATTGGACCACATATATCGGAGTGCACCAAATCCAGCAGGTTATGAGCTCTCCAAGCCTTTCCTTTTGGGACTTGATCTAAGTGTTGCTTGCCTACAACACAGTCTTCACAAACTTTGGATGGAGGTGTAATCATAGGAAAGCTAGTCACCATTTCTTTTTGATGAAGTGTTCTCAACCCATTGAAATTCAAGTTACCATAGCGAAAGTGCCAAAGCCACGATGGATCATCTTCCTTAGCCATTAAACAAGCTTGGACAGACTTGATCTTTAGCGGAAACAATTTGTTTGGTGTCATTTGAACAACAGCAATAGAACTTCTTACTGGATCGTATATCTCACATGTACCTTTCTGAATTGTTAGAGCATAACCCTTGTCTTGTAATTGACCAACACTCAATAGGTTAGTCTTCAAAACAGGAACATAATAGACATTCTACATTGTTTCAACAAAATCATTCTTAGTCTTAATCTGAATATCACCCTTTCCCATCACATTCACAGTAGAATTATCTCCAAATTTAACAATAGCACGAAATTCTTCATTTAAAAATGAGAAAAAAGACTTACTACTACTCATATGATTGTTGCAACCTGTATCAACATACCAAATATCGAACTCAGGTTCCTCATTGGCATGAAAGGCCATCAAAAGTGTTTCTTCTTCCCTTTTCTCAGCAAAGTTCGACTTCTCTCCTTTTTCGTTGTTCTTTGGCATCTTTGTGTAGCACTCATTGCGATAATGCCCATAGTTTCCACACTTAAAGCATTCGATCTTGGACTTGTCGAACTGTCCTCTTCCTCTATTCTGGGAATGGTCATCATATCTCTTGTGATTCTGGTATTGTCTGCTGCCATCTCTGTTGCCTCGACCACTTCTTCATCGTCCTCTACCTTTGTCTCGACCTCTTCCTCTTGAACTTGAAAATTTAACAAAGGTAGAAGCTTTCAAAGATTGCTCTTCTGAGGTGCCTCGATTCAGTCTTTGGTCATGGACCAACAAGGAGCTTTGCAGCTCATCAATTGACATTTATCAATGTCATTGGACACTTCAATAGAGCACACAACATAATCGAATTTTGAAGTCAGAGATCTCAGGATCTTCTCAACAACAGCACCATCTTCAATCTTGTCACCATGGATTCGCATTTTGTTTGCTATCCCCATAATTCTTCCAAAATAAACAGTAACTGACTCTCCATTTTCATTTGAATAGTCTCAAAATCTGTCCTTATGGCTTGAAGTTGTGCACTCTTCACTCTTGTTGAGCCTTGGTACTTCTTCCTCACGGATTCCCAAATATTTTTGGAGGTATCCTTTTGGAGAATGATCTCCAAAATAGTACGATCAATTGCCTGGAATAAATAGTTTTTCACCTTCATATCTTTCAACCTCTGATCATCAAATTTCTTCTGTTGTTGTTGTGTCAAAGTTGCTCCCTCGTCTGGTACATCAAATCCCGTTTCCACAAGATCCAAATATTCTTTGGACCTTAGGAAGTTCTCTATCAACATGCTCCAATGGTCATAGTGACCATCAAAGCGAGGTATGGCTGCCTGGATAAAGTTCTCTGTTGACTTGTCAGCCACCATGGATACTTGTTGCTACAAGAGGCAAAAGCTGCTGCTGTTTGGGGATTTTTTTTTATCAGGCCCTAACCTTGCTCTGATACCAAATGTTGGAAAACTAATGAACAAATAGCTCAGTAAAAATACTTCAACATTCTTAATTAAACTCAATGAAACAATACAACTTAAAAAAAGAAAATAAAGTTACTACCACAAGCAACATGATTGTCACTTACCATATTTTATGGAACTACCAAGCATGAACAATAAACATGGTTAAACAAACTAACCATGACTCCTACAAACTAGGGATCCTCCTACAGACTAGGTAAAATAAATCTCCTAACTGTAAGCAACAACTTCTATTAAAAATAAATAACTTTAAATCAAATCTTAACAATTCGACCGTCAACCAAGTCTCTGTTTTCACTAGAATTAGGATTCT